>CALSCE010010686.1:22954248-23220677 GCA_943593645.1 Bovichtus variegatus | reverse complement strand
CAGGGTCTGGATCTCCTGTTCCATGTTCTGAACCTGAGTGTCCTTCACAGACATCAGGTCCTCCTGCTGTTTGGCAAACTGCTCTTTCTCAGACATGGTTTTGTTCAGTGCCTGGATGTCCTCGTCCATCTGTTGACGCAGAGTAACCTTCTCAGTCATCAGTTGATTTATGGCCTCCTGGTCCTCTGATGCCTTTTCAGAACGCGTCTGAATCTCTTTCTCCAGCTGTTTCTGAAGGTTGTGACTTGTCTCTTTTTCAGCTTTGAGCTCAGTTTCATAGCTCAGGTTGTTCTGAAGTGAACTTTTCAGCTGTTCAAGTTCTGTTTTGTTTTTTCTCAAACTGGAGCTCTATTGAGAACTTCTCTTGAGTGATAATGTAAGCCACTTTCAGTTCTTCAAAGTCATTTTGAAGCTCCTTCTTCTTCTTTATTTTCAGATTGTTTCGCACCGTAGTGGCAATCTTCATGGTGTTCATGCTCTCGGGGTCACAGGACCTCTGCAGCCTCTCCAGCTCCTTGCGTGTGTCCTTCTCTCTATTGATGAACATTTCTTTAAGGTTTACACACTTTATTGTGTGTTTTGTTATGCTTGTTCAAATATTTATAATGGGATATGTTACAATATTATATATTTTATTATTAATAGCTACAGAGAGAGGAGGGAGAAATAAGTAATAGGTTATATATGCATAATTTTTTAAAGAAAGAAAATGACATTCTTTTTGAAATGATACTTTTGGAGCCAGATTTTCTTTTAAATCCATTTTTTCTTCATATTTGAAATTCCTCTGATGGTTTGTCTGAGGAGAGTCTGCTCCAGGAACATCTCATCAGATAGGAGCTTTAGGACTGAGCAGGTCACTCAGATGAGCCGTAAAACAGCAGGTTATACTGTCATGTAATAATATCAAGGTACACACCAGGAGGAAAAGTGAGAGATTACAAAAACATCCTCTTACATGTGGCAACAGTTACAAACAGTGTAAAATGAATGTATAACAAATGTGTTTTATCAAGTATGGAGGAAGAAACGGATTGGACAGAACATTTGACTTTGAGTGTATCCTGTGACAAAAGCTTGTAAACTCAGTATAAGATACAAATTACCACCACGTGAGACCGGAGAGACCTGGGGCTGCCGACAGAATTTCAATTTATATGTTACACTGGAAATGCAACAGAGCTGCTAATCACTAAGCATTAGAGTCACTAATATTACATTAAGTGTATCTGTGAAGCTGGCTGACTGCCACAGCCAGGGGAACTGTTACACTTATTACGTATTATTTAGTCTCAGACTACAGATAAACTGAAATTTGCAATGTTTCTTTAAAATCTCTCTCTCTCTCTCTCTCTCTCTCTCTCTCTCTCTCTGTCTCTCTCTCTCTCTCTCTCTCTCTCTCTCTCTCTCTCTCTCTCTGTCATTCTAAAGACAATATAACAAGCAAAGGAATCACTGCTTTTTGAAACTATGTATAGTTTGACCATTTGTTTTTCACATGTGCACCTTCAGGGCTGTCAAGTAGATCTACACACACGCAATACTGCTGTGTATGTACACACAGACAGGCATGGGTCACCGGAACAGAGGGGGCCTTTCATGTAAGGGACAGACTTAGAGGTTACACAGTCTACAAGTGAGGCAAATAAGTGTTCAGAATGTCCTCAAAGCAAAAAATGACGGACAATGTCTTTTTCTAACCACTTCTCCTTGACCAACATAAGAACTTAGGAAAAAACAGAATCCGTCTGCACTTACATTATGCTACGTAATTATGAGACGGCGGCCAAAATAGTTAAGGCCATAAAACCAAAACAATGAGCTGAAAGACACTAAAACACTCAGATCTATCTCCAGGAGTGAGAAGTGGATGGGAGATAAGTGGTAGAGGAGCAGAACAGGTGTGGTGCTCTTGCTGCTGCTCCACCGCAGTCAACACCCAAAGCAAAACACATTCATACCTTTGGCTTACCAGCCACACAATGTTGCATTTGACACGGCCCTAAAACTTTGCTGCAAGTAGCCTGCTATCTGAGAGGTTTGCTTCATCTCAGTAACGGCCCTAAAATTAGAGGACGGTGTCCTGATTTATGTGGAAAAGTTAAGGGGGCGGGGGCACATTCCATGACTGCTGTCGGCAGGAAGTTTTAGAATCTCCATGGAAATTAAGGCAAAACACAGAGCTCCACAGTTATTTTTCCAAGTATTGCGCACAGGCTTTTAGTGTAAAATACACTCCAAAGCCTCCAAAAGGAGACCAATTGTCCCCTCTATCGCTGTCAGACACATTGATTTACTCACATCATGATACAAATAGTGCATGACTTTAAAAGTGTAAAACTGTATAGGCAAGACAAATATAAGCAGAGCAAATTGGCATATACGCAATGACAGCATGTAAAGAAAGCACATTATTTCACATCCCTCGACAGTTTACTGACAAACAACAAAACCCTTCAGTATGTCAGAAGAACTTCATTGACATCTGTTCTTGATCCACTATGACTGATGCTGTGGTCAAGTGAGAACCATTCACAGTTGCTGGGAGTCAAAGTGGTGAAATCATGGTGATAAAGGCAACAGACCTGACAACAATCACAGTTATTGCTGCAGGACTCCAGATGTGTGTGGAATGCATACACGTATGCAGTATTGAATTGTTCTTTGTTTTTGGACACTTGAGCGCCCCCAGGAATGATTCTCCTCCTGCGAAGCTGTTCAAACTTGGCATTGCATGGAGTCACGTCATCATAACCTTTCACCCACAGAACCCCCTAACATCTCTCACTTTGGTGGGGGCTCTTGTCTTACATGTACTGACATCAGTGGCAGGACAAAATGTCTGAAATGTGATCTGTCTGAGCACGAACGGGACCAAAATAATGGTATATCACAGTCAGACCCCAAGGTGCTACATGTGTCCCAGCTGAAAAAAGGCATTCAGCAGATTATTATTGCAGCCTTTCCGAGCTGAGAAAAGTAGCACTCAGCTACAACAAGTAAAGGCAGTGAGAGGAAAATGTGTGGCATCAATGGAATGCCATCCAAAGCTCACCAGGAGGAACAAGGAAGCCACAAATATTTACATTAAAAGTCTAAGTTTACAGGGGAATCTTTGCATTTAAAGGCTGCATCAACTTCTTGGAAATCTACTAGACCCATTATACACATAAAAGGACTAGCAAAGCAGTTAGCAACATAGAATTTGACAGGCTCACATTACCAGCAATTATGCTTCGTTACGGTCAGCAGAAGAGTTCCTATTATGAGTCCGAGCAGGTTTGAAATCATGTAAAACGAGATCTTCTGTTGATGATGAGACTGGCTGAAATTCGAAGTAGGCTATTTCTTCATTTACTCAGGATTTGATGTACAGAATACAAAGTACAGCTGACAGCACAATGCTACTGATAGTCACGAGAGACTTGTTTGTGTGATAAATAATGGAATACAGACTGAAATACAATCTCGGAACGCATCGGCTATCGCTCTGCGACGATTTACCTTATCATTAGCTAAAAAATGTTAAGTGTTAAGTGAGTGTAAATTGGCTACTTGTGTGAAACAATCCAGTCTTAAGACTCCAACTCCAAGTTGTGATTCTGGCAACCTGGTAAGTATATTCCCCGACTTGATAGCTCTGTTTTGGTCTCTCAATAACTGAGGGAAATATCCGTCTCTTTAGCTCTTTAGCTGCTAAATGCTTCACTATATTAGTCGCTCACTTTGACATTAGTTGCTGGGCAGGTGGATTTTAAGAGGTTTTCTTTTCGTTACAAACAGCTGCCTGTTGAAACAGAAACAAGGTTTAAGAAAGTAGTAAGAGTGAACCAAAAGTGCAATAGTCCTCAACAAAAGCAGTATATTTAGCCATATTTTGGTGAAATAACAGTTTGGAACATGCTGAGCTTACATACTGTAGCAGTGAGATGCATTGTTCCTTCGGAGTGGTTTAAGGACTGTCTGCGGAAACTTTGATACATTTTGTCCCCTGTAAAAATTTGTCACCAATGGAATCCATTGTGACCATCATGAAGCTGACCACAGCCTGTATATTCTCCACGAAGGACAGAAATACAAAGTTTTTACAGCCATCTTTCCAACCTACAGTGGGTGAGACTCAGCAGAAAATGACCACACAGCTCTCTTAAAAACGAAAAGTTGAATTCATAAGCTATAAAACATACCCTTGCTTAACTCAATACCCTCAGGGGTTTTGGTGGTACAGCCTTACTTGGTATGACCAGTAGCTTGTAGTGGCTAATGTTAGCTATCGTTAGCTAACTTAAGACAGCTGTGTAGCTAACATTATTGGGTTTTAAAGTCGTGTCTAGACGGAAACTCTTGTGAGTTTCTTAGGGTTAGACATTGACCTCGAATAGTTATGGTTAGGACAGGTTGTCAGGCTGCGAGTCTCCCAAGAGTTTTTGCCAGTTTTTCGCAAATCTGGGATTCCCATCTAGAGACGGCCGAGTTCACTGAAAGTCACTTATTGTGTATATTTTCTCTACTTTGGCTACTGATACACTAAAGCCTCTTTTATACCGCCTATTCAAAGGGAGTATTGCGTTATTCCGCCTCACTGTTCTGTAAGATTCAGACACGGAATGGCGGGCATTGTTGCCATTCGGCAGCGGAGGTATTCACAGAGCTGGACCATGAGCCGAGCAGACGCCTGTATAAAAGGGACTACACACACATACACACAAGATGCGGATGTTGATGCGTTACATGTCATGCTGACATGCGATCTAAAATCACACACTGGAGTAGCATTATGGCAACATTGATTGGTTCAGTGTAAAAAGCAAAGCTGGCGTAACGGTGGATCTTCTTTACCTTATGTTTTAGGTTACATAGGCTTGCTTAAAATGGAAGGGGCATTACATCAATTTAACGTTTTTATATTTTATTTGTGGTTTCAGGATCAACTTTTTTCTTTTCTCTGCCAGAATATTGAGGTTGATATTCCAAAAGGTTCCTTAAATGTTAGCAGCAAAAAAGCCAACCTTTTGTATCTGGTTGTAAGGCATATATTCTTAAATTTAGAAACATTTTTCTGCAAGAGATTATTGTCGAGTTGTCGCGTGTCACATTATGCCTCTTATTGATAAAGATGGGCCATAGCTGAATAGGGGTATTGAATAAACAAACAAACAGGAACGGGGCCTTTAAATATTACAATATCTATGGGACACCTCAGATGTTCAGTAAAGTTTTTGTATTCAGTCAAATTCATATGCTGTATTAAAACTAGTGGAACAAATCAAAACAGAAAGCCTTTTATCAGACATATATTAAGAATTTTAATCTATTATAGTGAAATGTGAAGGCATACAAATGTTTCCTTTACAAACGTTCACAGCAACATCAAAATGGGTCAACCAGCTGAAGCAAGGCACCTTAACAGGACCTTTTGTATTTGTCATTGGTTATAACTTAAAAAGGTAGAGTACATCTTTGGCACCAAAAAAACAAAAAACAAATACAGTATACAAATGAAAATAAAATGGAAAAAACACTACAAAATATATTAACTTCTCTCACTTCAAATAGCCATTCATGTAAACACATAAAAAAAAATAAAGTAAAAAGTGAAGGGCATTAACTCAAACTGACACACTGCATTGACCAGCAAACGCATGGTGACGGAAAATATGGTGACCAAGCTTGAAGGGGAATAATGCTATGTGTGGGACAATACTCTTGTTTATAATGTTGTGAAGATAGAACCTGACAATTCAGCAATTCAAAAATATAGGATCATTTATTAGCTTAGCGGTATTCCCCTCTAAAGAGTAGAACACATTGGAGTTGTGGCACATTCCAGTTAAATACAAAAGGGACAGTCCTGGAAAACAGGAGTCTACATTCAGCAGAGTTCAGTGATCCTACACTATGCAGGGAGAAATAAATAGAAGATTCCATGTTAAGGATAGAGTCCACTCAGAAATGTGAGATACTTGAGCAATGGAGACAACACAGCTGAATATAACACAGTGATGGGGACAACGAATAGAGTAGCAAATGCAAGCCAATTATAGTTGACCATCTCTATGCTCATGGTAGAACCAGCTACCACCACTCAGAAGAAATAACCAGCCCCAGAAAGAGAAACATGTGGAGAATGCGTGCCATTTTAACAAGGGCGAGGGGTCAGACTTTAGATAGCCTTTTTCTTTAACGGGAGCATTCCCTCAGTGAGGGAATGTGAGAAGATTAGCTCCAGTGTGTCAGCGGAGGGGAGCGAAATGCTGGGCAGTCACCATCTGAGGCCCCCGAACATTAACCCGGGATCTTGAAAATTAGACCCCCGCGATACACTGTCAATCCTCGCAGGCTTTTTTAAGAGAAGTGAGCAGACGTCCTGCAGGCTTCGCATTCAAAGTTTCTAAATCTTCTTCCGAGCTGTGAGCAGGACCCCGAATGTATTTTAAAAGAGAGGAGCAACTGTTCATGTAGGTTCTGTTAAACAGAATAATCCCCAAAGATGGCATGAAAACATAGAGGATGCTTATATTATAAATATTCCCATAACTTTCAGTGGTAATAGGCTCGCTACTGGAAATTCAAAAATAAACCAAACAAGACATAGAAGGGTTGCGCTCTTAATCCAGAGAAGTGAGTATAACTGTATATAATTTAAGTGGAGCAGAGCAAGGCCAGAGATCCTTGTTCGTCTCACCTCTCAAACATAAAAGTAACATCACAATATGAGCAGCATTTACAAATATAAATACAATACATAACAAAAAAAAAGTAACATGCACAACAAATGTATATGCACAACCAGCAGCCAGGTTCCTATCACAGAGCAGAATACTGTCCAGGTACCTCGGAGAATTCTGACCCTTGAGGCAAATGTGAGCGTTTGTGAATTGCGCAGTGGAAAAGAAAGCTCAGCTCTCCTCTCATTGCACATTCTGCACTCTGCACGTCGATGGAGGTGAAACGGCTCTGCTCAAGTTGGACGATCAGCCACTTTCTTTACTTGTGGTCAGACGTAGAGGAAGGCCTTTACCACCTCGGACCAAAAGTCACTACTCAGTCACATCAGCTGCAGTGAGCACTCAAATGAGGATTTCAACCACCTCTGCGTCTGAGCTGTTGATGCTCTTGAATGTCTTGAGTGGCTCCTCTCTGGTGTCTACAGTGAAGATAAAATGAGCAGATTAGAAAAAAACATTGGTATGCAACAGCAACTGCAATGCTGGCTAGTTACAACATGGCACACAACCGGTTTAATTAGCCTGTCCTGTATGACGCCGTATTAGGGCCATTGTAGGTAAAAGATTATAATTACGGAACCGGGAGAAGGGGGGTAATACTCCGTGAAAAAACTCTGGGGACTTCATAATCTCAGAGAATATCCCAGTATTTTTCTCGTAAATACAAGATTTCTTAGTTTTTTCTCGGAAGAACACCCCCCTATCAAGGCTCCGTATTTTTTACATTTTTCTTTTACCTACAATGGCCATAACACGCTGTCGTAGTCCTGATCTGGTTACCCTTTATATAGTGGTCAAATAGAAAAAAGATCAAAGGGCCTACTGTTAAAATGAACAGAGCAGTAGTTTGTGTGTGTTAGTGATTGGGTGTCAAATGTATAACAAAACAATAAACCCACCAGTGGTAGCTGCTGAGATCACTTCAGACGTCTTGAGCTTGCCAGGCTCTGCTGTAAGATCTGGCTCATGCGGGGCCTCGTCGCTTTGGGTGCTGGAGTCTCTGCTCGGGGCCCTGGGCGGCCCCACCATGCGGGGTTGGGGTTGCAGCGCAGCAGAACCTGTCTGGTCATCTGAGAGGCTCTTTCCTACAAATGCAGACAAAGGCAGGAGGCTGCTTAATTACCCGCTTGCATCCACATTTACACACTCCTGAACATCTGCCTCTGCGGGGTTCTTCCCATGACTATTCTGGATCGGGCTATTCTGGAGTGAGAGATGATATGCATTCCAATTTAAAAACAAGTTGTCCATTTGAGGAACTTGAAAGGCTGGTCTCCTACTCAATACTTTTTTTAGAAAGTGCACATTCTGTCTGGCGACAGTCTGCCAGTTGTTGCTCGATAAAGCATGTGTCATTAAACATTCTGAATTCCTCGGTGTTGCATGAAGCGTGGCGGGCAAACATCTTGAACTCACCTTTACTCTCCGTGCTGCTGGTCACACTGTTGATAGAGGGGACGGACCTGGCGAGACGGAGCCCCTGTTTCTCCAGCTTTCCCTGCTCCCATCTGGAGCGCTGCTGGATGACTTTGATCACAGCATCTTTCTCCAGGAGCTGAGCATGAAGTGCGCGGATCCTAAACACGTGGAAGACACCGTTAGATCACAAACCAAAACAAGAGTAGCAGGCTAGTATCCAACAAGGGCGAGGAGAGATGTTTACCTGCTCTCCATCTCCTGATGTCTGTGACTCGACAAAGGCAGGTCTTCATTAAAACTGCTGTTTGGTGAATGTCGAGGTGAATGATTGATGATGGTTGTATCTCTGCCAAAAGAAAATACAAGACTGTTAATAAACTTTCCTAAACTTCAACAAAATAGTAATTATCAAGCTGATTTTGTCTTTGCTCTATTTTTCCATGTGTTATCGTACCTCTGTGCGGCAGCAGTGGCCGCTGCATCCATGGCAAACTGCCTCATGGTGCTCTCCTCCAGGTACTTTTGCTCCCACTTGGTGATATCTGCCTCCAGGGCCAGGACACGCTCCTCTTTCTCCCTCAGCTGCTGCTGCAACGTGGAGGAGCTCAGTTCTGAAGCCGTGGGGTCAGCTGCCTGTTTCTGAGACTGAGATGATAGACAACCTTTGTCAACATTAGGAAAGAAATACCTTTAATTTAAATAAATAGTTTGACAATTTGGGAAATACGCTTAGTTGCTTTTTTTGCCGAGAGTCAGAGGAGAACTCTCATATCTGTAAGCTAAATATGAGGCTCCTCAGCAATGATTAGCTTAGCTTAGCATAAAGAATGACAGTAGGGGGAAAGTGCTAGCCTGGCTCTGTCAAAAGACAAAACAATCTAGTGACCATTGGAGGTGCTGGTAGGTCAGCTTTTTCACTTTTGAGCAAACCCAGGCTAACTGTTTCCCAAGCTTCCAGCGAATATGCTAAGCTAAAAGCTAAACTCCATATTTAGCATGCAGACGTATGAGTGGTATCATAAATGTTACATTCTAAGTCACGACAAGAAAGCAAATCAGCAATATCTTCCAAAATGTTGGACCATCCCTTTAAGGTACAAACAAAACAACTTCCTCCCCTCACCTGTTGTGCCCTGAGGCTTTTCAGTTCCTGCTCCAGCCGCGTACGCAGCCGCAGCTCCAGCGTCTCCCTCTTCTCGCACGCCGCCTGCAGTTGAGCCAGTGCGCTCTGCAGCCTCTCCACCTTCTCCACGTAGGCTCTCTTTCTCTGCAGTTCTTCATCCAGCTGCCGGTTGCGGGCCTGCGTTGAGACCAGAGCCTGCTCGAGCAGCTCCCGCCTCCGCTGGCACTCCTCCCCGGAGACGCGCAGGTGCTGTATCTGCCTCTCCAGTTGTTCGCGCTCATGCTGCTGCTCCTCATCTAAGATACAGAAAGGGGGAAAGAAAGGTGAATGGTGGTAGGATTAACGGTGATATGATCCTGGAAGATATTGAGCTGGCCATGAGTCAGCATTTTTGCATTTCTGGTTCCCTTTTGAATGGGTTTTTGGTTATATGCTTGAAATAAGGTCTGTAGTTAAAACAAGCACAAGAGATTTTCATGTATTGTTTTACAACTCAAAATACATCTGTGAATACCCTTCAATGTTGAAGCTTTTACGTGTCTTAAAAAAGGCTGTTTCTAACAAGTGGCTAAATGAGACTACAGAGGTGTCGTAGACATTAAACGTCAGCACGATTATTATAGCCTGACTTTGTGGTGTTCATTTGTGGAGATTATCCTGCTAAACAAAACGTGCAAGTATCATAAACTCCAAAATCCATTTGAAAAAATCCCATAGGCTTTTTGTGGAGGTAACTGATGCTAACTTCCTTGTTGGCCTACAACAATACATCACCCCTGCAGCACTCTACAGCAGCCTCAAAGAAGAGGTCAAATTAATGCTAAAGAAGGGTATACAAGACTATTCAGTGGCGATTGATGGGTCAGTCAATCAGCTACATAAGCTCTGTGAGTTTGATTTTGAATGGAATGTGACCCAACAAAAGAAATTTACACACAGCCATCAAGGCATGTGGTTCAACAGCAGACCATTTGTCACCAATTCTTCTGAAATGGAAATGAATCCGAGAGTTACAACCATTTCGCTGTACTATAAATTTACAATCAACATTAGAATAATCACATTTACTTATTAAAAACTAGGCCATGATTTAATGAAAACTTTCAGAAGGGAAAGCCGGTTTATCTGTTGTGCCACTTTAAAAAGAGGGTTGATTACACAACATGAGTGCATGCCTGTGCAGGGAATGCAGACTTCCTCTTATCCACTTACGCACACAGGCGTAGCTTTGTACTGGGAAAAGCTCTGGAATGCTTCTAGGGACGTGAAGTAAACAAGCAGCTCAAAATATAATTCAAGTGGTGCTTGTAACAAAAAAATACATACACGACACATCCCACTATTGTAATTCAGATGAGAGTTTGCTCCTGTTATTACAAGATAACTGTTTCCAGGAAAGGCAGATGGACAATAGTTCTCAAACTTATGGCTCAGGACCATCATGCGGCTGTTTAAAATACACAGAAGAGTGCAATTGTCATCGCAGCAGGGTAAAAAAGATGAGTAAACTGAGGTCAACTGGGTTTCCTCGCCAACACATCCCTGCACAGAGCAGAAAAGGAGCAAAGAAATATTCACAACTGGCACATCATGAGGTAAAGAAATGCCCAAACAAGGAGAGCGAGCTGGCCAGGGGTCATCTTGAGTTGGGCCTGGACGACCCTGGAGTCCCAGACTTATTAGTTCCCCTTGAGGAGGGAAGTCAGCAGTGATGCAAAACTGAGCATGGGGGCGGGGGGCGGGGTTATTCCTAATGCCGAGACAGACTGAAATACCTAAAAAAATTCCTGGAATTCAGGCCACATTTACTACAGCTATGAAAAGTAGCTGGCGTCTAAGTGTCAAGAGTCACTCTTAACATTAGAGATAGAGCCATTTTTGCCCAGCCTTTATAACACACCACCTCTCTGAAGGAGGAAACCAATCCCTGCTGAACTATGTTCCTGCCATTGTTAAGTGCTTCACAGGGCAGTGGGATTTGTCAAATCAGATATTTTTAAAACAACTCATCCTTATGTCTTCCTACTCCTTTCTGACATGAGCCATGCCGTGAGACTGATTCAGGATAAAGGACAATAAACTCACTTTGCTCCAGCAGTTTAACAAAGACATGCTGTCTCTGGTCTGAACACTCGGCCTCCTTGGCTGCTCGCTGCTTGGTAGCCGAGTCAAGCTGATCTGTACAGAGGAAAACAAACAAAACTTGATGGTTACACACATTGAGTTGCACTTTTTTTTTTACTCTTAAAAGTCCCCTATGGCACTTGCCCTCACAAGAACCTTACACAACAGACTTCTCTGTACTGTCGCTAATAAACACTACCCTCACCAAAATGATCACAGCATTTTGTTTTGGGATATTGTATCGATTCTCAAAAACACTATGGACTTCTAATGAATATTTTATATTCATGCAAATTAATTCCTTTGTTCTGATTGCATAAAAGAGTAAATATTTTTAACTCAGATTTTATGCATATGAAAGAATCGCAAAATATTGCCTTACAGTATAGTTTAGTATACTCTTCAGTATACTAAATGGTAACCCCTGTATCGCGATACGTATCGTGTCGCCAGATTCTTTCCAATAAACAGCCCTACATTTAAAAGCAGGCTGTGCATTACCAACAGATGACGAGCACATACCTCTCAGGTCTCTGTTAAAGTCGTGCATCCTCTTAATCTCGGCCTCTAGTTTATTCCTCATTGTTTTCTCCAGAGTCTCCCGCTTGGCCGAGCCTTTCATCAGAGTCTCGTAAGCTTCAGATATCCTTTGAATCTCCAACTCCAACTGGGAAGAAAGTGTGAGAAAATGATCAGTCTCGGGGAGACATTCATTGTCTGGATTGTGGTTTATGCTTCAGTTGTTCATATCAATGAGGACAATTAGTCATCTGTACAAATGTTGCCCTTTTTCCTTTTTTACTGCCTACAGGCAAATGGCTTTTAACTATGTGCAACTGAAAAGTGAGAATTAACATTCCTGAGTGAACTCTTGTGAGTCCGAGGTGTCAAGGCATTTATCTCCTTTCAGGGCAATACGCCAGCATGTTTGAAAGACAAAAGAGGTGGGAAGTGTTGTCGGCATTCCAGAGGAGAAAACTCTCAACATCCAACTTTGTGTAAGTCACAAAACATTAAAATGTGATAAAAACCTCTTGAGAGATTTGTCTATGAAGTGCACCAACCATTGGGATCTCTCTCCTTAACTGCCAGACAGGTTATCACCCTGACATGTACTGGCAAAGAAGAGTATTGTTTTTACGATTTCCACACCCTCTCATGAGCCAACGGCTCCGTCGATCGCACCACCTTCTCCTCTCACCTTCTGCAGCCTGGCGGCCTTCTCGCTGTAGACCTCCAGCTCCTTCCTGAGCCGCTCGTTCTCCCGCATCAACGCGTCGGTTTGAGCCGAGTTTTCAGCGGAGGCTGCGCTGGTGATGCTGTGAGCCACCTGGGACTGAGCGGACACATACCTGCTGAGGAGAGATGTGAGCGATTCATTACATGCTGCGGGGAACCACAAGGCCTTGGGAATACTGAATGAAAGCATTGTTAACTGGGGCTGTAACTAACGATTACTTTCATTATCGATTAATCTGACGATTGTTTTGTCTATGAAATGTCAGAAAATAGTGATCCCAGTTTCTAAATGTCTTGTTAGTTCAAAACCAAAAGATATTCCCTATAATATGATATAAAACAGAACATCTCCATGTTTGAGAGGCTGAGAGCAGCATTTACTGTCCATCTTTTCTAATTACCTGTGATGCTGCGAGTAGAAGGGTGGAGGAGGCTCTCTGTAGTACTGTCCGTGCTCCTGTGAGTGGCTGAGCATGTATCCAGGAAGTCTGTCGAACAGAGGATAGTCCGGAGGCGGCCCACGCTGCTCTACATACTGTTGGGCGCCTTGCCTGTCAGCTGCCACAGCGTTTGTAATATTATTATTATTATTATACAGCTGTGGATAGCTGTGTGAAGAGCTCAGACGGTCTCGGGGTGCATTCCTCTCCAGAGAAAGCTGCATGAGCCTCTCACTGAGGGAGCGAGCGTGCTCCCTCTTCAAGTCCCACTGTCCCTCACTGCGACTCCCCATTATGTCCATGTCCTGCTGGGCCTGCCCCTTCTGGGAGATCAAATACTGGGAGTGAGCCTTAGCCTCCTCGTAGGTGGGCAGCTCCTCTCCATGGAGCTGATACAGGTGGCACACCTGGCTCTCGGAGTGCAGGCAGTCCCCCTGGTGCTCCTGGCCTTGAGGCTCCTGTCGTGTGGACATCTGGATGTACTGGGTCTCCTCCTGAGTCAGGCTCTCCAGAGAGGAGCGAGGACTGCCGGTGCCCCCGCCGCCGCTGCTGCTGTTGCTGCCTCCACGCAGGGCCTGCTGCTGGATAGCCAGAAGCGTGCGAGTGTCCGTCAGATTCCCGTAGCGGAGCTGCTCTTGGATGAGACGGTGCAGGACCGTTCCAGATGAGCCTTCAGCAGTTCTCATTTCCGTCCGTGGGAAATTAGCAAAAAAAACAGCCTCCAGGTGGCAGTTGGGTGCTTTGCAAATCACAAATCTAAAAGGAAAGATAATGATATTGATCAGATTTAGCACTGCACAACATATGTTACACATTTAGCTCATCAGCACAGTATTTTTTCAGGGTTCCTAAACCCCATTGTTATCATCAAAATCATTTATAATGGTAGTAGGGCTGCAATTTAAGATTGTTTTCAATTATCGATTAATCTGCTGATTATTTTCTTTAGATTAATCGATTGGTCTATGAAAATGCTAGAAAATGTCCATCCCAGTGATATCTTTGAATGTCTTGTTTTTTCAGACCACAAACCAAAGATATTCACTTTAATAAGATATAATAGAAAAGAAAAGCAGGAAATCTCATTATTTGCCTTTTTTACATGAAAACTGACTTTAGTCGCTTTTCGAAAACAGTTGGTGATTATTTTTCTCTCAATCGACTAATCGTTGCAGCTCTAAATGGTAGTATTTCACAAGCAGTAGCTCACATTATTTTCCAATTATTTTCTTCTATTGCACAATGACTTTAGCTTTAAGTGCATGAGCTGTTGCTGGAAATACCCCTGACAGTGATGTCAGTGCAGATCCAGTTTTATTGCCTACACAAACTTTAAAGCATAACTTTCTCCAGAAGACAGATAGAAGTGTAATACTAATACAGCTACTGTAATAAACATCACAGACTCAGACAACAACAAATAGACTGATTACCTACATTTGATATTTGTCAAAAAAAATCATACAGGAAACATGCAAAAACATGTAAAATGCCTCTAAAAAATAAATAAAATCATGTTCTCTTAAAGCTCCATATATGAATTAATGTGATAAAATCCTATTGGAGGCTTTAAATCGACCAAAAACTCGACTTTGTGAGGTTAAGTTTCAAATGTTGATATAGGTCGAAATCAGGATCTAGTTCAGGAACTCGATAAAATAAATGCATTTGACTTTTCCATCAGCTTTGAACAAAACTCGCATAATTAATGCACCATTCAATGCTGTGCAATGCACACAATCCGTGCCAATGGGACTTCTAGTTACCAAGCATCCAAACATAATCCGTCCGAGAGATAACACTTGGGCAAACAAAAATGTAAAACTTACCAAAGGATAGTTTCCTCACACAGGAAACACTTTGCGGGGCTGTAATCTCTCGCTATTCTGCGCTCAATTCAACAAAGTCCACAAGTTTCCCGAGCTCCTTCCTCCATGTACGGTGTGTGCGCGCCGACGGGCAGCAGCAGACTGAGCAGACCGAGCCGCGAGCTGCACGAATAAATAACTGAGGACCGATTGTTCGCTGCGGCTGGAATGACAGGAATGTAAAGGCTCCAAGTCCCTGTGGGATCAAAAGCAGAGCACAGGGGAGGAGAGGAGGAGGAGGATGAGAGGGGGAGGGGGAGAGGGGGTGAGAGGAGGGGGGGAGCAAAAATTGGATTCAGAGCAGCAGCAGCAGCAGCAGCAGCACACTATCTCAGCTGGCTGCTTGTATCATGTAAAAGAGCTTGTTGTTGTTTTTGTTGTTTTGTAGTTCGAGGAATGTTAAGTCCCTGCCGCTCCTGCAGTTAAAGGAGGTAACTTACAGTTTTAGGTGCAGTTTTTTTTCTTTTCTGAGACTGCAGGATCATAAACTCCAGTATTACAACCTCACTGACATAACGTTGTGTTGAATTACTCTAGGAAATATCAAGAAATGTGATGATAAATAAGGTTTTTTTTGTGTGTTTAAAAAATAAAGACACAGGAGAGGTGGAGGAAATCAAGATGAAGGCCAGAAGTTTTGTTGAAATTTCCTATTTATATCCGCTGTTCTGTTAAAAACAAAAAAAGGAAAAAGTCAGAATTAGCCATGCTCAATACAGCTTCATCTGTCACGCAAGTCTTCTTCTTGTTTTTTGCCCTACAAATACATATTTAATGGCAGACTATTGTTTGCCTTTTTTATGTTGTCTTTTTCTATCGTACCAAATCACAGTAAACAAAGTGAAAAAAGAAGAATTCTTCATTATCAATTCATCCGTTAATATATCTTTTAGTCTATAAAAATGTTAGAAAGCCCCATGTATTAAAACTCCTTGTTTTGTCCAACCAACAGTCCAAAACCAGTCATTTGGAGTTTAACAAAGAAAAACTGAAAATTCTCACATTTCAGAAGCTGAAAACAAAGAATGTTTGTCCCAAATGATTACTTGATTTTCAAAACTGTTGTTTATTAATATTCTGTATATTGACCTATCAACAATCGACTGATAATTGGCACTTAAAATGATAAAAAAGACCTCATTATAATTTGTGTGAATTAAAGCTAAACTGGTGGATTTGACCTGCTTTGCATGATAGAAACGCGGTAAAAGATCTTTTTATAACGACTACAGTGAGGTAGTGATGAAAAAAGTGCTGTCATATAATACATGAACATGGATTAATAATTATTTCTTGAACAGCCTTTTGTTTGCATGGGCCTGGTAAATATTTAAGCCATGGCCCGTGCCAGTTAATTGCAGAGTGTGTGTCTGTGTGTGGACACGGAGGGAGATGGGCGGGTGCGAGGCACGCTGCCTGCCAGCTGTCCGTGGACCGAAATCCCCTTCCCCTCCTTTAATAAGAGCTCTGAGAGATGCATTGTTCTCCCCCAAAAAGCAGACATGACGGGGGCAGCCCTGCCATCTGCTGTTCACCCCTCCACCACTAGCACCGGCTATACATTCACCCTCACACACATGTATGTAGATGGGATCAGCTGGCAGTGGGGGTTGGGTTGGTAGTATTGGATAGTAATGCCATTGATTGCAGCCATGAAAAGGATCATCTTGATGGTGGCGGAGGTTGTTGGGTGTAAACAAGTCTGGTCTTGTTAAGGCGGTGCTCACTGTCAGTCAGCAGAAAGAAACTGCAGGTGACTTTATCTTAAACACTCAAACACACACCTGCTGCTTTGCATGGCAGTTGAAGTCCAACCGTTGCTGAAGAATGCTGATTAGCTCAACAACAGATAAGGATCTTCATGTTTTGCCATTTCACGATTCTTCTGGGTCCACAAGATAAGCACAGGTTTAGTTACACGTAACTCCTCACATTCGCCTCACATTGTCTTCTTGCACTATGTACCCTTTTGCCAGGATTTTATGATGTACTGTACTGCCGCTTGCTAAAGGAGTAGTTTGACATTTTGGAAAATGTGTTTATTCGCTTTCTTGCCGAAAGCTCAACAAGGAGCTTGATACCCTCTCATATCTGTCTGTTAAATGTGAAGCTACAGTTAGCTTAGCAAACTCTCGATTAATTCACATATTTCATATCCATGTTTTGCTCACGTCATTTGTATATGGTGTTAGGTTGTAACTGTTTGGTGCTCTTCACGTCGAGTGACCTGGATTAGTTTGAGTGTGTGTTGATGAAACAATAACATACAACAGATCTTATTTGTAGCGTCCAGGTTTCGACATTACGACAAGTCCATGAACACACCGGAAGAACGACTTACCAACTGCATTATGTCATCGAACTCAATGGTTCAATGGAACTCACGTAGTTGAACTATGTCAGCTCAGAGGATCACAGAAAGCAACATAACGCACACATTTCAGCAGCACTGTGGAAAAATGTGCTGTTAATACGTGGGACCTGCATGGTGTGGATGATTGGTAGTTTGACTAGAAAATATACAAACTGATACAGGGTATCATTTTCTGATAGAGTATATGGATATGTCAAGTGTCCGGTTAATGGCAATATGCAGCAAAGACAGACAAAGAGATTCATTATCATCAAACACCTGAATGAGTGACCCTATAAATATTATCCCTGTCTCATTTAGTGAGAAGTCATTTAACCTCAGAAGTCGAAATACGCGTATTCACTTTCTTGCAGAGTTTGACACAAAGACTGATAATGCTTTCTGTACAATACTATGGAGCTAGCGTCAGGTGTCGTTAGCTTAGCGGTTTGTTTTGGCCTATAGTTGTTTACATTTTGGCACCATTTAAAGTATGACAAATTAACTATTAGCAACTTCTGTTTGCAAAGTACCCGATGGATGTAGAGACAACTATCACTGGATTCCTTTGGTACTGAAGAAAACTTAAAGACCTTATGATTCTCAAGTTCTGGAGTAATAAGGAGTATTGTTTTTTTTAATATGATTTCTAAGCAATTCTATTGATTTTTGTCCACAATGGACATGGGGATAATGGTATCCTCAGAAAATGTAAGCCACACTGAATCTAAAAACACGTGTATCGTCGCTGGGTTTAGATTTGACTGAGTTATCACTCCGAGATAGAGTGTGATGTTTGGCTTTAACACACTACTAACCAAGTTAGTCAGCGCTACCATGCACCTGTCCTTTTCAACTCACGGAGTATCTTTGCCTCACATCTCTCAGCCTTACCCCTTCAACTCCCCCACACCCCATGTGACTGCCGGGAAACCGGAAGAAAACAAACATCCGACGGGGGTGAAGAAGGGTCATTTACACAAAGACGGCAACGAAAATGTCTAACTGGGGAGAGGACGAGATTCCGGGACTTCTGTCAGTAAGGGACGACGCAGAAATCGGCAGACAAATTCAAGGAACGGCCAAACACTTGGTTGTTGATGACCAAACTATGAGCCGGCTACGTGACCGAGGTGTTTTCGCGTCACGTCTTGCCTCCTGAACGCTCTACCCAGGCGCCACCCCTCTCCTAAACCGAACGTGGTATTTCCAGTAGGTGAGAATGCCTCCGACGCGGACATTATACTGCTGTGTGCTACATATGTTAAAGCCAAACTCTGGACAACACCGAACGTGATTTTCCAGACATCGTCCGCAGTTCATATGAGAAAACGGTTGCATTAACACGTTATATCTTATTTATTTATCACCTCCATAAGCAAAGTATAAGAACACATTGAAGCTCTGGTAAGAACCAGGCTAGCTGTTCCCCCATGCAGGAGTGACATTTAAGATCAGCCATTCTGACCTGTTAATGGCGTGGCCTAGGCTGACTGGGTCAACACAATGCAGACTGTGCTCGGGGAGCGGCAGCCTTGTTATGTGAGGTGGGACAAGCTAGGCGCTTCAGCAGCTCCTTTTGTTTTCCTGCAAAGGAGGAAATGGCCGCATTCCTCACATTACCATGTCCATGGGGTCTGACCGAGCCTCCAGTCTGCTGTTTTACTGGGGACGACAGGAGGGCAACCAGCAGCCTGACGTTTTCTTTTTAATGGGGGGTTCCTCTAATGAATAACACTGCTGTCCTAAATCATAAGCACAACTTTTCTTCGTAGACAATAGCTATGAATAACTTATGGAAATAAAGTGAGTTAAAGATCCAGAGGCAGACCAACTTCATTCTGATGTGCGTTTTGTGATTTTCTTTTGCTGACGTTTTTAAGAGAACAATTTTCTATATGTGAAAAAAATAACTAAAAACTGAAGGCACAGAATATTGGTAGGAGTGCATGTCCTTCCTAAAAGCAGCAGACTTGAGAGACTTGCTTTATTTGCTTATTCTCACAGACTTATACCTCTCAACAAACGTCAGCAGCCATATTTAGGGAGTGTGAAACAACATTTACACAAGTCTGACTTGTTGCAGGTCGACCAAGAAATGGTCCCTCGCTCCTGGTGGCACAGGAAATTCCTCACTAAGCATTAAAAGTAAACAAGTCACAGTGAACCAGGGAGCAACTCTAAACAGGACTCTGCCTGTGGGCGATGCTGTTTACAGATAACACAAGGATACATATTTTTGTGATTGGCCTGTGGGCTCAAGGCTTCAGTGCTTCAACTCTGTTCCACTTCAGCTCAATTTAACTGGATTTGATTAACTGAATTCGATAAAGATCGATTAAAGTCAACATTATTGTCTTTATGGTGTAGTACAACAATGTAGTGACAGTTTGGGATGCAGGCGCACTATTTTCAACAGTGTGGTGAACACAACCTACAAAATAATAATAAAACTAGAAGGGCACTCCGAGAGCGCAGACCTCCACCAAGGCCAATGGTGAATTCAACGTGCTCCTTGGATGTACCCATTTCCAAATGTGTCAAACAAACATGGCACTTTCCCCCAGTAGACCGCGGTTCTGTGTGAAACGAAAAGTCAACGTTGACTTATTTTTAATTTACCCACGACAGTAACTTGTGTAACGTACTTATCATACTAACTTACGTAACTTAAATGACATATCAAACATATTTATTTGAACACAAAACCAGGTTCTTTTACTAAACCTAACCAAGTCGTTTCTTTAAATTAACAGCGTTAACCACGTGTTCTAAACCCGCGAGAAAATCGGAACGCAATTGAGAATGCAGTTTTGTTGTATGGGACTGTAATTTGTAGGACACAGGGTTGACATAAAGTAACTTGGTACAGGATTCAAGCCTTGTTTTTGGATTTTTGGTAACAATTAATTTTAACGTCCCCTTTTGAGTACATACTAGCAGTGTGTAGTCAATGAATGAATGGTCTATAACTCACTATAAAGTAGTTGTAAGCAGATAGAAGGACATTTGAAGTGTTAAATGATGTATTTGCTAACAACTATAACTCCTCTTATGAATTGGCATCGGTAACTAGGGTATGACAGTTAATAAAAACCATTAAAGCCAAGAGTATCGCTCTATCTAATGAGTCCAGTGCTGAAGAGTACGGTGTTGCCCCAGAGGCTGCTGGCCTTTCGCTTTAGCCAGGGGTCAGAGAGCAACTGCTGAAGTGATAGTCATCTCTGCAGCTACACCAACATCCTGCCGTCTCATTTGCCTAAACAAATCTGTTTAAGAAGCTCCCCTAACGTTCATGTAACCACATGTCACATCTTCAAACGGCTTTTGGTCTTCTGCATCACTTTTCTGTTGGAAAAACGGAAACAAGCTAATTTAGGAACAAATCCAATGAGTGATACTGGTTTTCGATATGACTCCATCTCATACTGAATCACCTTTGAGCATATAGAAAGGCACACATGTAAAAGATGAACAAGGAGGTTACTGTAAACTCCAAAAGGGAAACAATTCCCGATAACCAGGTGTAGAAATCTTCATGTGGATGCCTATTATATGGCTCCCTGTCTATGTGAGCCCTTTGAATAATTTACTGTCGCCAGTCACTTTCAAAGGCAGGTAAGGATTGTGTGCTGCATTAAACACAATGGCAGCTTTCGAGCCAATGTGTGCGTCACATCCACACAATGAACAAAGACTCACTCAGTTGAGGAAGTGTGAACCGAATCACAAGAGAAAGTACTGTATACAAATAACATTTAGGCTTTGTGGCGGTTGTTTAACGCACATAAGAAAAGTTTAGGCTATAAAAAAGATGAATGTGTAATACTGATACTGCGGGATTGAAGATAGTTTAAGTGTATAATGGATAATCCTGTTTTCATAATAAATTAACTAAAAACTACAAGCCAAAACAAGATTCACAAGGCTTTTAAACCCCCAAAATAAATACCAAAAATAAGACTTATCGCTGCTTTAATAAAACTGAAGACACCAATATGAAATTTGAGCAGTGTAAACACGCAAACAGCTGATGGCCAAACATTCCTCACTGCCACTGTTGCAGAAACCCTTAGAAGATGTTAAGATCAATTTAGCCATTTCAGGAAAACAAGCAACCTGTGTTTGGCTCACAACACCGGCCTTGTGTCAACAGATAACATTAGAATTCTTTCTGAAGGCTCGAGTGGTCCGTTTGAATGCTGCCTGCGGTTTATTGAAAAAAATCTGATCTGAAAGAAGGTTTAGGCAACATGAAGTGGCATAAACACAGCTAAAATCCAGGAAGAACTTTACTAAGCACAGAAGGCCTGCAAGCCTTTATTGTAGGTTCATTCTTGTACATGTTGTGTGTCGTCACTGCTGTATCTATATGGTTTATAGATAATTTAACAAAAACAATCTTCACTTCAGTTTAAAGTGTTTATTGTAATAGTTAGAGTAAAACAAATAAAAAGGTACAAAATAAGAAAAAAAAGGATGAATAATAATACGGAAAAAAGATCACTTATAAATAAGATCACAAATAAATATATAGTTTTGGCGTCTCAAAGAGTATGTTATTCCATCCGGTATATTTCCCATACCTTGTTAGTCCATATATTGTATGTTGGGGGTGGTGGGGGGTGTCAAGTGATTCACTTACTTTTAAAACCAAAGGACGGCGTTTAGTGGAATATTACAGGGCTTCAGGCTGAGGGGCAGATGTTTAGTGGAAACAAAGCACAGCGCGGACTACCTCCTGCCCTCCAGCTCAGAGGCAGATGCACCTGTCAGCCCCCCACCATATGGACTTCTGCCACAAGAATGCAGTGTGTGCAAAACAAAAAGCACACCAAGCGTACAGTCAACAATCCAACAATACAAAGAGGGAGACTTCAAATATGTTTCTGTAAAAAAAAGAAGCAATCTACCACCTGTTTTCCGTACTGAGAGGACCTATTCAAGTGTAATCTTCCCATTTCTCTGGTTCGCATTCTCAAAGGCGTTTTGTTGAGAGCAGGTGGACAAACCTTTGACGTCACATCAGCTGCACTTCACTTGCGAACGTTCAGCATGTTTAACAGGTCAGCAGCTGTTGCTCGTCCCAATAAAATGAAAACGTGCAATTTTAATCCACACCATCATTCATGGATCCAAAATGACAGTGACAACAAGCCTGAACAATGAAGCTCAGGTTACACACATGCCAGTTACCCCCATCAATGCAGCCCCCCGTGGAAGCAGATGGCCGGGTGAAGCCATCGCTTCCAGGCCAGATAAAGATGTCTCCCAGGGCCATGCTGAGTGCAGAGCCCCAATCTGCTCATCAGCCACTCAGCTGAGATGGATGCCTCTGTTGCTCCAAGCCTAGAAACGGCCCGGTGTCAGACAGAGAGCAGGTGGTGGACCTCTGAGGACAATTATTCTCCGATACTGGCAGGCAGGGGTTAAACTCTGGGATTTCCATTTTAAAACAGGGAGAGAACGGGAGGATAATGACAATTAGGACAAAAAACAACCAAACATAAGAACAGAACATAAGCTGTATTAAGCAACAACAATGGATTTATTTCTTCTTGATATTCTTTATTTGAATGTAAAATGCAAATAATAACACTTAATGGTTCAACCAGTATTGTTTTATGAAATTAGTTTCATCGAATTAAATGACAATTTAGCATTTTGTGTGTTCCTTAACTAATCATGATCGAAAATATAAGCCTGTTTTACTCCTGAGATTACAAAAGACAACTATTGTAAATAAACCTTTAATAGCGCAAAACCAAAACAATAAGTTCTCAATTATGAGCAACAATGGCCGAGTTTTTTTCACTCAGTTTTACTAATTTTCTCATGCAAGATAATACATTCTTTACAATATCTAATCATTATGCTCTTTTACCGTGTTCAAAATGTTCCATCACGTCCTGAATTGTGACACAAATATAATTCCGTATATAGTGTTAATCCTATTAGACTTATTAATCAATATGTGTGCAGAGAGCCGTTTGTTTACATCTGGATAACACATTGTCTTCAACACAGTAGAGTGATGCAACATTTGAACTGATAGCTCCGGCGCTGATGAGTTTATTTCAAACAGAGCTCCTTTCCCACAACATTTAACTATTTAGTTTACCCGTTGCTATATTTATTGTTGAATCTGAGTGTGGCAGCAGAGGTTATTGTCTGAAAGCAGCGCCTGACACAGTTTCCTCTGTCTGCCCCCACCTCTGTCCCAAATGTCTGACTTTGTGTTTCTGGCAATTTGCTCCCATTGTGCAGCACTTCCTGATAGGAGGCACTCTGGAAGACTGGGCTCAGTCAGCTGCAAAGGAATGTGACATTCCTTTCTAAAATTACGGATGTTTCTTTGGATTTCTGGGGCCGATTTCTGCCATTTTCACTGCGGTGTTTGGAGAAAGTGTTTCCGGACAGACACGCAAGTGAACACAGAGCATTTACTCTAAACTTTATTCATGATTGACTGCAACAGACTGTTGGACGCCTACAGAGTATTTATTTTCACTGGTAACACACCAGTGTGTAGTGTTATTGTTCTTTTGTCCACATTTAACAACATTAAATATGGGGGGGACTGATCTACCATTAAAATAATAAATAAAATGAAATTCTGTAGCTATCTATAACAGGGCTTTTTAAAACAAATATTATATATTAAATATGTTGCATTGCATATTACTGACATATTAAATGCAAAGTTAAAGCTACTGAACCTGGAACATTTGCACAGAGTATTCTTACACCAGCATGACTGAAAACAGTCGTTCCCAACATTTGTGGCCTGTGTCTCCTTCAAATTACGCAATACATACCTGTGATCCCGAAGGAATTACAGGTTATAAATTGTGTGTGAACATGAGTTTTGAGCAGTTGAACCATATCATATTTATTTCAATCTCAAACTGTTAGAAACAGCCAGAAACAATCTGGTGTCCAGAGTGAATAGAGAGAACGATCTTCCATAAAATAAATCACTTTCCAATTTCTACTTAATTAGCCTAATAAACTTGAATGTGCCCTCTGGTGATGGAAACTGTATACTGTATATACTTTCTTTCTATACCAGCCTTTAGATAGAGCGAGTCATTCTGAAGCTATAATGGTGAGATCCACAGCTGTCAATTCTTAACAATTCACGTATGTGATGCCCTTCTCTTTGAAATGCTTTTATTTTGTACTCTCAGCCAAATCTGTTATTAAAGGCATCTACATGTAGATTCCTAAATAAAAACTGAACCTGCTCATATTTGTTCAACAGCCCTATGGTAGCGGTGAGCTTCGGTAAATAGAGGTCTAACTGAACAAACATGAAGAGGCCACATGCTCGCTGTGATAACCTCTATCTCCAGATGGTAGACTGGAGTTTAAGAGAGAAAGGAGACAGAGGAGCAGAGGGGTCAGACGTCAGGAATGAGGAAATCCCACCCTGGCCCCAGCAGATATAGGACAGGAAGCACTGCCATTTGCATACAAATTCACCTTCAGCAATGCAACATGTGCAGCTCGGGGTGAGAGCTTTAAGAGCGTGGGAGGAGACCTGCAGACCACTGATAGTGCATTGTCAGGTGGCCTTTACGTGCCTGATGACATCCACAGGCTGTGACTGTGGGAGCGGAGGAGATAAAGAGGAATCATTTATTCAACCCTGTCTGCCAAAAATTTTTTCCTATACAACAAAACTGTACCCTCAATTACGTTTCAAAGGAAACCTTTTTTATCCCAGATTACGGTCGCAGTTTTAAACATGTGGTTAACATTGTGAATTGAAATAAAACTACTCGGGTAGGTTGAGTAAAAGATCATGGTTTGGGTTCAAATAAGTATGTTTGTTACGTAACTTAAGCTATCTACGTAAGAAAATTTTTGCTTAACTTTATCATTTATCAAACGTATCAAGTATTTGTTGATTGCACAATGTACTGGCTGTAGAATAATTACATCACAATGACAATTACCCTTTTTCAAAATAAAAGCCCTACAAATATGCACTGACTCACTGCTTACCAGAGAGCATTTTGCTACACATGTAATACATGTATCTCACACTAGCCATCCCCAGGTGACCTTTGGTTTCACACAAACAGGCGTCTCCTGTGATTGATTAGAAACCTATTTTTGATTACAAACGTAATCCCGGAGAAAAATATGTTTTCCTCAAAAATGTTACTGACAATGCAGTTTCATTGTTTGGCAACATAATATCAGACATAAGTCCAGGAGTCCTATTCATCAAAAGAGGATCTGAACCAGTCACCTAATACATTTCATTTAGATTACTTATAGAAAGTAAGCACAGGCCTGGGAGAAAAATGTATTTTCCGTTACATTTTGAGGACAAACATTGTTGAGTTCTTCTTCTGCAGTTAATGAAAAAAGCTTGTATGAATAAATAGCTGATCCCTAAAAACCCTGTGCATATCATGCAATGTTCACACCATCATTAAATAACTCATGTAAACAATTGGCTTACAGTTAACAGCTTTAAACACAGCACAACTCAGATCCTGTTTGTGTAACTAATGGATGCCACACATTCTTGGCCTCGCGTTTCATCGTCTACAGCGCCGCCACATCTTCCAAGTAAGTCGGATTCTGATTTCCTCTCCGTAAATACTGCAAATGTGCCTTTAAAATCCACCATATGTCATTAAAAGTGTCTTTCAGATTTGCTGCAGGAGCAGCCGTGGGAGCCCGTTGATTTATGTCACCCCTCAGAGTGATCCCCACAGGTGACGACAATTTCCTCTGTGATCTCCGCCATCACTGACAATTTTATGGCTTGCGTAATTAAGGACTTAAAACGCACAGGAGCAGCAAAGTTGACTTAAGCATTAAAGGAAGGGAAGCCGTTAAAGAGTCTGTAATGTTTTAGTCTGACTGAGAAGGCATTTAAATGAGCTTTGGAGATCCCCGATAAGGCAGTGGCATTGGAAATATGCGGTACGTTACTAGAGACATGGCATGAGAGGATTAGAGAGTGGTTTAGGGTTGGGTACAGTGGGATGATTTCACCTTCCTGCATACTTCAGTGGGCGCTGGGAGGAGGTGGTTGTTATTGGAATGGGCAGATAGAGACAATCCATTTGTGAGTGAGAATAATCTTGATAACAGTGTCGTTATCTCCCCCCACCTCACTGTCAACTGACAGCAGCTGCCTGAAAGTAATGAAGCGTGAAAAGGCTCCCTCTCAAGACACAAGGGTGTACACATTTTCACACAATCCACTGCAGTGTCTGATTTCTCGTCACCATTGTTTGGTTAATATGAAAACACGCTGATTCTCGGAGGAGCATGAGACAACATGATTAGATAAAGACTGAAGGGGGCACTTTCTCGGTTTGTTTTAGACACACTTTAGACAACTTTCTCCGGTATCAGTGATTGCTAAAACTATCAAAGACAGAATTTCATCACTGTAAAATAGCAGCTTTTGGTACCAAAGCTGCAGGGTTTGAACGTGAGGCAAACATATTGTTGGTAGTGTCATTATAGGGATATTTCAGCAAATTTATGAGCCAAATCCAAATAAATAATAATAAAACAATCTCTATTTAACCCAAAGAGGGATGTTTCTTTCTCAATTTTTTCATTCTAATAGATTTTAGAGAAATAAGACTCTGTAGCATTTCAAAAGCAAACAAGACTAAAAGTGCATTTCCATCCACTTTCAATCTGTGCATATAACGTGGACTGGAAAGGTCGGAAATTTGAAAAAAAGTCTAAATATTGCTCTATTTACTCCAATTCTTCTAAATTATCATTGCGCCCTCTTCTTCTGCAATGGTGTAATAAATTTGGTTAAACTGTGGAGACCTGGCTACAGGCAGGCTTGCAGCTCTGTGAGGCTGTACTGAGGCAAAGCAGTGCTTTGAGCTAAATGCTAACGTCATGCTCACAATGACAATACAAACATGCCGATTTAGTTCATTTAGTAGGTATAATATAATGTAATGTAGCGTTTGGCGTGATGACTTTTAATGCCCCCGACAACCTACCGTAATTTCTGGACTATTCAGCGCACCTGAATATAAGCCGCACCCACTGAATTTTTAAAAAATATGTATTTTGTACATAAATAAGCCGCACATGTCTATAAGCCGCAGGTGCCTGGCGGTACATTGAAACAAATGAACTTTACACAGGCTTTAACGAAACACGGCTTGGAACAAAAATAAATAGGCCTTTAAACGCCTTCAACTTGAAAGCTGCATCATATGCCTTTCTCCATGTCTTTGCCATGATGAGGGTGACAACATGACCGTAATCAGAATCGTGACCATTCATAATGTCCGCTGTTTAAAATGTCCGCTGTTCATAATATCCGCTGTTCATAATGTCCGCTGCTGAAGACATTCCAAGAACTAATAATGCAATTGAAGGTTGGCATAATGTTTTTAGAGGTTCATTTGGTACACTGAATGAAACACCGAGAAATTTCGTAAAAAAGTTAATTACCGTAATGAATGGGAAGTTTGAGCACGCTCGATTTATGTCACATTATGCGACGGTGCTCAGTTTTTTGGCGACATGAAGCTTGTGAAAGCGGGAAAAATCCATAAATTAGCCGCGTCATTGTATAAACCGCGAGGTTCAAAGTGTGGGAAAAAAGTAGCGGCTTATAGTCTGGAAATTACGGTATGTAGTCTCATTTAGACACGTGTTAACAACCCCCTATTTTAAGACGCTTCAAAATCCAAAAACGTGAAAATCTTGTGTTAACCACAGACCTTAATTCAGGCATCTAATCAAAAACCCATTCAGAAACCCATCGACTTCAGGAAGTGCAGAAATGCCGATTTAGGATTTATTTCTGCAGAACTCTAGTATAAATAATCCAGAGGGGTCATGAATGTCTGTACAAAATGTACACTGACAACCCATTCAACACTTAAATAGTTAAAAACAGAAATCCCAGAAGTCAAGTCAGAGTCATCCTCTGGGGATCATGAATGTTTAAATTCATGGCAATAAATCCAAGAGTTGTTGAGATATTTCACTCTGGACCAAAGTGGTGAAACACCCGACAGACCGACGTTGCCGTCATACAGCCAAACTCACTGCCAAGGCAAAGACAAGAGAGTAAAAAAAATCTAATCTAGTATACGATTTAACACGAGGATTATTTAAGATTTTGATGCAGGTAACTTTCACACATAACATTTCTACAGAATCATGGAAAGATAGGAAGCTTTTAGAAACTATAGAAATAAGGAAGGGTGTAACTTCCTCAGGCAATTCTCTTGAAAAGACAAAAACATCAAAACATGCTCAGCTGTTTACGTCACTACGAATTAAATAATGTAAACTCCCATTTAAACTCTTCATTTGTATCCCAGAATGCTTTGGGGCGTAGATTACAATCAATTGTTGCACATTGTTTTTTCCCCTGGAGTTTATTTTTCAGGCATTGACGTATCAAGCATATCACAACTTTTCCGACTGAATGGCGCCCAAAACTTCATCCTAAATGATCTTTTCATTTGTGATGGATGTATAAAAACCTGGTCTTAAAAATGTTGCTGTTTTAATGGTTTTACTTTACATTTGTAAATACATAGTGACAGCTGCAACAATATGCAAATAAAAAAAAAAGAGACAGCATTCAAAATAATTCTGTTTCCGTTTCATCTGGTTCCCCGTTTCATATATTTAATATCATGTCACAACTCACACCTCAACCCTGAAGCACAAAACACTGCACCATGGTCACACTCAATCAAACTTGTGCATGTCATTGCGTAAGACAGACAGAGGGAGGGAGAGAAAATGAGGCTGGCCTGGGATGTTTGCGGTTGCAGGGGAAATCTGAAAACTAATTAAACGAGACGATCCGAGTGGACGCCCTCATTAGCCATGAATGAACAAGGAATCTTCTAAATAGTTTTTACATAACAGAAAGCCGACATCAAAGCGAACACGCAGTGCATCAGAGAATTCCTCTTCTGACTGGGCCGAATACCAACAAGACGATGCTCCATTTTTCCAAGAATTTATATTATTTGGGACTGACAAAGCTATGGCTCTAGGGCTGTATGAGAATGGGGAGGGAATTTAAACTTCATCCAACTAATTAAAAAGGTACAATCCATGAGCATACTGTAAACAAAATGACTACAGTATTACTCTCAGATTGACAGGCTGCTATTGACCACACCATGTCACTCTTTAAATTCTTGTGTAGATCGTATTTTTTACTTCTGTTCTTATACTAGTTGTTACGATGCATATTAGAGCCATTGTAGAAAAAAAAAGCACTATTAAGGGAGACTTCCGAAATTTCCAAGATTAAAGTCGTAAATATGTGCGAGAAAAACTTGGATATTCTCTGAGATTATAAAATCATAAAATTGCAAGAAAAAAAAGCAGGAATTCTGATTTATTCTCTGAATACTACACCCCTTCCCGAGCTCCTTTTGATTTTTTTTAACATGCCGTCTTAAATTGTATGTATATTTTTTATTCTTTTAAATTTTTTTTTTACTTCTCCATCGATCTGTACTTATTTCGGTCTTGTGATGCTGCAACACCTGCGTTTCCCCTCTGGGGCTCAATAAAGGCTTATCTTATCTCTCCTCTTAGATTTGTTAATAAAGAGTCAATAAAATCTCAGTTAAATTGTTAAGGTTTTGTTTACATCAGTAGTGCCTGCAAACAAAGCAGCCAAAACAGCTCTTCAATTTCAATCCTTAACAGTTATCAAACAAAATAAAAAAGAGCCTACAAATCAAAGGGTAGCTGAAATACATGTGGTTAAAACAATTTATTAAAAAAAGAAGACAGATTAGGCCTTTAATTTGAAGTTTGGTTCTTCCTCTGCACATAGGGAGATTCTACATCTCACCTTTCTTTGACAGGAAGGGATTTGATTTATTATTTCGAGACATCAAGTCACTTTCTGTCTGAAGTCCTTTAGCTAAATGAACAACATGTGAAATCTGAGCAAAATGGATACACACAGAATGAACTTCCCCAGCCTGTGATTCCCTTTCTATCCTCCAGTTGTCCTCAGTGTGTGCAGCTGCCCCTCGTAACCCCAACGCAGTCTACCTGCCCTCTGGCATCACTTTCACTGACAGCTTGTCTGTTGTGCCTCCCGGCTGCAGTGCAGAAGTCTGTAGTCTGAATGTCTGCCGATCAGCAAGTAAACACTTCATTATCCTCATCTGACCACCGTGAATGTAAACCAATGTAAGCTGAAGGGACTTTGTACTTTGTTCAAAGCACAAGGTCAGATCCATGCACACATGAGCCTGCAGGCCGAGCTGAACTCCTGGGGTTGGTGGAGAACAGCTGAAATCTATAATGATCAGTACATTACTGCAGAACAACAAAAAGCTTCATAATAGAGCTACAGTGGTGGGTGAAATGTTGAGTAAAAGTATTAATACCACACTGTGAAAATACTCCAAGTAAAAGTCCTGCATTCGATACCTTACCAAGTAAAAGTCTGTAAGTACGTTCAGCAAAATATACTTAAAGTACCAAAAGTAAAAAAGATCCATTGTGCAGCAAAAAAAAAATCCCTGTCAGTGTTTTACTATTATATATGATGATATTGGATTAATATTACTGTGGCATTAATGTGTATGTTGCTTTTTACTGCTGTAGATGTTTACGGTTGTGCTCATTTTAACTCCGTTTTATACTGTCGAGTAGTTTAATCTGCAGCAATGCATCATATTCTAGAAGATCATCACATGTTTGTATCTTCGCTGTCCTGTGTGAGGTAAAATGTTTTTTCCAATAGAGTCTGGTGGCGTTTTTGGTGTGTCTAAAAAAACTTTTTCCTGCTGCCCCCGCCCACAGCAGTACACTGCTTAGCTTCCGTGCTGCTACTCCTGTCTTGTTCTCCAAACCGGTGTACACACTGACTATGGAGCAGTACCTCACACAACCCCACTTAAAAACAGTGTGTACAACCTCACTTTTCTCAGTACCAGCATCCGGCCATAGCCTTCATCAGAGAGTCTCTGCCCCAGCTCCCGCATCATCCTCGTAGTTTAGCCCCAGCCTACAGTCTCTGCCTGCAGCTTTCCGCATCCAGCCTCAGTTTAAAATGCAGCTGTCACCGTTCAGCAGCAAGCCCCACCTGCAACTTTTGGTGGCAGGCCAGCAGCCTCTGCCAGCCATCTGCTGCTATAACCTACACCTCCAGGCTTCATCAAGCAGCAGCAGCCCCAGCATCCAACTCCACACCTACCTCTGTTTAAATTCACTAAATGGATTTTTAGCTTCTCTTTAAAGCACATTGGTCACTTTGTAAATGTGTTCGGTAAGTAAGCTGACTTGAGCAGAATTGACTCTGGTCGTGTTTTATTAAATTTTATTTTTATCAGACTTTTATCAGATTCAGAACTGGGCCTGGGGACATTTGATCACAAGTTTTCCTCAAAGCATGAATGTTGCTAGTGTTATATTGTATTAAGTCTGCTGTGTTTAAGCTATCTTATATTTAAAGCCAGGATACTTTTTTTAAAACTGACAATTATACAATATTATATACTATATTTGCTTAAAAGGTCCCCATATGAATTAGTCAGACATTAGTATCCAGTTCCAGAATCCAACAACGCTGGTGAGACTGAACCAAACAGTAATGTTTCGGGCCCGACAGCTAAACACCGAGCTGAAACTCACTTAAAGCTCTGTAGAGCCGAGGGGCGCTGCAGATTTGCATGATAACTGTTATGATACAAATACTGATTATAGCAGCTTCAAGTTAAATTATTCATGCCACACTTTTACTTGTTACATCTAAAATAAATATATTACAGAACACTCGCTTGCATATACTATCATCTTAATTGTGTCAAACCATCACGTACAACATAAAAGAGCGGCCATGAGGAGCCTCCCACACAGACACATGGGTGTTGAGAATTAATTTGAGGTCAAAAAGAGTATTTTTATGTTTATGGTATTCCAACTTTTACTTGAAGAAAAGATCTGAATACATCCTACACCACTGTTTACATGCCACAGTATGCAAACACGTACTGTAAGTGGGACACTTGTGTGCATGCACGCACTCATTGTGTGTTAGAGGAATGAGTCCTTCCTCTGGCACAGTTCCCGTGGTACGGAGCAACAAGTAGGGCTGATAAGAAGGCCCCCCCCCGCGTCTCTGCAGCATTCCAAGTATCCTGCAGCGAATGTCCAAAGTCCCACTGTACGAGACCACTCCGGCCACAACCTGCACCCACTCCCTGAACCCCACCCTGACACAACAACAATGAGATGTTCCCATCACATAAGAACCGCGGAGCTAGAAGTGGGACATGGACGCACACGAAGCACGACAGGCATGTTCTCTGAGGAATGGAATGTGCAACAAAGAATGCATGCAGGCCGCAACAATACTGGGAAAAGTTGTCTTATCTTGAAAAGGAAGTTCAGCAATTCATAAAGAGGCGTCAAGGTGCAACAACCTGAGAATGGAGTAGTTTATTACTCAGGAGCTACATGAATCGTACTGAAGAGACATTTCTCACTTTTTTTGGGGGCAACTATGGCAACAGTTTTTTTGCACACAACAAATGATTTTAAACAATAAGCAATTGAGGTTTTCTTCCCTTCCCCTGCTCATTAAAGGGATAGTTTAGATTTTTTTTTTTTTTTGTGTGTGGGGTTGTATGACGTACTTATCCATAGTCAGTGTATATGTAAATCAATGAAAATATTCTAAATGTAGTGTACACTTGAACTGATATTTTTTTTAGGTGACTAAAATACGTGCTGCTGCCCCCGTCCACAGCAGTGCATTGCTTAGCTTCCTGCTGGTACTCCTGTCCGTTTCTCCAAACTGGGGGTGTGCGGACCGTCATCTATACTGTAGGTTAATATAGGACTATGGATACGGACCTCATACAAACCCACTTCAAAAACATCTGAACTATCCCTTTAATCTCCTGGCAGTCAGATAAGGACATACCGCCAACAAAATAACTAAGATATCTCATACAAAATGGGTTGATAATGTGAACCAATGTTCCCATTGAGTTTTCACTAGGTTTGCCAAATTTTATTTGCAAATTTGGCTTCATTGTAACCTCTGAGATTTCTGGTTTGTGACATAAGGCTTTCATTGCTGGACTGTAGAGGCATTCCTGTTTTATGACTGGAGCAGGGAAAGTATATTTCTAACATTAAACAGAGACTCAAACCGCTGTCTTGCAGGCTGATTGAGGAGTATCTGACTTGGCAGGTTCATTACCGTTGACCACAACGTGACAACAGGGCATTTAAATTGCCCCCTCTGCTGCTGGTTTGTGGTAGAGCAAGAGTAGCAACTAAAGAGTCTCAAACAAATGACTGGACTCAGTTACTAAAGCAATTTGCCAACAGGCTCTTGCTTTTTTTGTGTGAACAAAGCCGACTCATTTATGCCTTAAAAACATGTCCCGAGGGAATATTTAATTTTTAGGAATAAAACTTTGACAAGAAAATCATATGGCAAGGTCTGCTTACTTGGGTTTTCCTGAAGCTTTCAGCTGCATCTTTTGCATTCCTCATTGGATGGAGTTTGCTCAAAAGAATAACTAACTTAACTGAATAACCCCAACTCTGAATGAGCATACTCCACAAGGCCACAAAGTGAGGCTGAAAGCTTTGGAAAAAAGAAGCAAGTGGACTTAATTTAGTTTAAAAGAAAAATGTATTACGTTTTTAAGTTTTGGTATCGGGCCCAAAACATACCAGGTCTTACATTTACCTTATGCAAGAGTTTTTCTCTATGTAGTTACTTTCAACAATTCTAATATGCTTATTAAAATGTCACACATCAATCATAGTTTGTGTGACACAGAGAGTATTATTTAGCCTCTGAATACACATATTGTGTGTCTGAAAAAGTCTGAAAAATAACTCTGATGATGTCATTATTTTGGCTCGGGCTTGGAGAAGACCTTTTTTTTTTTTTTTTTCTGCAGAAAGCCTGCGTTTCAAACTGGGGACATTTGAAACTTTTAAAGATATGAGCATTTACTAGGCATGGTCTAATGAAAGATGCTGATGAATTGCATTATGGGAAAGGTAGGATTCAGTGTTTTGGGGACTTGAACAATACTCAAGACTAAAAGTCAGAATATTTTGGCCTCCGCAGCATCAATTTTGAACATTCCATTTATAATAAGTCTCTAGCAAGTCAGCCAAGGTTATGGAAGTGCAATAACAATTGCTTGAATGCCCCTTTAAAAGCGGAATGTAATCATTAAAAGCAAAAAGTAATAACCCCCCCCCCAAAAAAGGGCAATGAATAACCAAGGGAATTCCTTTAGAGGGAAGATGTCCATAATTGCACTCGTAACATTTGTCCTGAGAGTAAACAGCCCAATGTGGGCAATTCAAGCCATTAAACTAATCAATGTAGCCTAAAGCCAATTTTTCCTGTAAATCATAATATAAAAAGGCAAATAGAGCAATCCAATGTGTCCCTGGACTTGAATCAGCCTCACTCCTCCTCCCTTTTACTAGGCCCCTTCAAAGAATCTCCGCATATAAAAACCTTTTCACCTCCCTCCAGAGAGAGAGCCAGAGGAATGCCTGCCTTGCCAAATTCCTCACTGCTGTTTGTTGGGGCTTACAGTGTTAGTAACACAGGCTACCAAATACCAAAGTGAGAAGTCACTGGACTCAGGGACAGCTGAGCAGAACTTCTGTATTGTTGTTGTAAAAGTATGACACCAAAAATGAAAAACACATATTTCTTCAGATATTTTCCACTTTATTTCCATTAGCTCAGTGTGTCCTCCATAAGGGAAGCAGTAAAATAAACTATTCCACCCTGGCTTGAGGTTGAGCGCCCCACATGGTTGATATTAACATTCCATCAGCTTTCTAATGATGAGGACAAAGCAGGCCGCAGGGGAAGGTTCATGACAGCATTGGCATGGTGCACCACATTCCTGCACTTGACTAGCCAGTGGGCCTCTGCAGGGTGGGTGGTGCTGGTGGTGCTGGGGGGTTTGAGGGACAAGTAACTGGGGAAAATGAGGAGCGCTACAGTATAAGCTGCCCTCCCCTCCCTCCCTACTGTCTGGGACAGACATGCACATATGTGGTATTTTCCCAGTTTTGACAGACGTGCGGGGAGGACAGACACTGCTTTGGCTCGCAGCAGCATTCTATTCTCTGGATGTAAATGCAAAGTATTAAAGCTGCATTCAACATGGAGAAATTGGAATATGCAGCGTCCGACAATGAAAAATGCAAAAGGAACTCATACACTCACATAGTGACAGAATTCCAACAAGTAATCCAGGGGGAATTCAGCAACCAGAAGTCAGTTATGTGAAGGTCACATAAATATGACACAATACGCCAGAATGCATTATATTAAAAGCTCAGTTGAGGCCCATTTCCTCCACGGTCTGATAATAAAACCTTTATTTGCAGAGACGTTGGGTGTAACAACATGGCCTACTCACAAACTATTGATGTCAGCTTAGATAGAAAGATCTCGGAAAAATCTATGTTCAGGAAATCAAGGATATTCCCTGCTGGAACACAACACAACACAAGCTCGAATGAAATGCAACGTTATATTTGTATATATATATATAAATCGTGAGCAGGAATACAGGTTAGAGCTTGACACAGCAGGAGCAGTTAGCAGGAGAAACGTTGTTGACCATCACAACCTTCTGCTACGTCCTGGATATTGAACTGCTAACAGAGGCCGTATGCGAGACGTTATTCATGCATTTAGTGCAGTTTGCTCTTTCCACACTTCCAATTTTTTGTCCTTTTCCAGAAGATTGCAATCTGACCAGAGCTGAAAGACTTATTTGAATAAGTTGTTGAATGAGATGTTTTCACAGCAATATAACATTAATATTGGAGAGGCAATTATGACCTGTTTAACTTCCTAACAAAAGACCAGTATGCAAACAGAGTGTATGTTGAATGTAGATTTATTGTTTTGTTTTAGTTTTTTACGGTGGTATCAAATTTCACTGGTATTGGCATTGAATACTACATTTCTGGGTTTGTGACATCCCTAATTGGAAGAGCGTCAGAAAATTAATAAACTTTTTTGATAATCATTAGTAGCCAAAATGCCGAACTTAAGTGGTTCCAGCTTTTCAGATGTAAGAATTTACAGCTCTATTTATTATAGGATGATAAATTGGCAAGTCGTATACCAAAATGTTTGCAGACTTTCCAAGTTGTTGTTCTGACTTGAGGGGGCTTTCACGTGGATTTTCGCAGTTGGGAACTCTTGTTTCCGATTATTCTGACACCACACGAGTGCAGCACAAATGCTTCTCTCGCAATGTCAACGAAAGTGAAAAATAAGTTGTGTATCCGGCCCGGGATTTGGATCCGCTCCAAAATGTAAACGGGTTCTTCCTTCGCCCATGCTTCATTCTTCCGACAAGTTTCACGAATATAGGGCCAGTAGTTGTTTAGAGATCCTGCTGACTAACAGACAAACAAACCAAGGCAAAATCATAACCACCTTGGCTGTAAAGATGCCCTCAAAGTTCAGTCAGGAGAGGCACACACCAAATGTCATTCTCCACCGCGTAAAATCTAACCAAGTACAAGAATGCAGTCTTCCGTGCTGCTGTTCAAGGCACTTTGTTTTCAGATGTATTCCATCTTACTCCATCACTAACCATTCTGCTGTCTGTAGTCTGCTGAAGTCTGGGCACACTCGGGCTCCGAGCCACTCGGCAGGTACTTGGAGAGTATCCTGGTGCTGCCCTCTCTCATCCCCTGGATGTGGGTGTCCAGCTTCTGGACAAGCTCCATGGCCAGAGAGCTCTCTTCCTCCAGGAAACGAGAGACCGTGCCGTCTGCGGGTGAAACCGACAGGAGCTCCTGGGAGGGAAGAAAAACACAAACTGTAGGATTCTCAACATTACCTTTACTACAAATGTGTATTATTATTTGTGACGAGCCTCACCATTGGAGAGGGAGAGGGTGTAGGTTTTTCTCTGGACTCTGAGGCCAGAGAGTTTTCAGAGCTGGAGCTTTGTGCATCAGCAGCAGAGTCATTTGAATTTGGCACCGAGTTTCCCCTGGTGAGTCTTGTTGAGGAGGCGGAGGAGGACGCTGAAGAATGAGGCCTGCTGTCCTGGGCCTGGCTACAGGGGTGCTCTCCGGAGGAATGGGACAGGGTGTGCAGCTGTTTGAAGAGGCTATGGATCTCCCCTTCGTAGCGAGTGCCCTTCTCCTGCAGCTCAGCTTTTGTTGCTTTCTCCTCCCTGTGTTTACAGACAAAGCAAGAAGTTGCATAAGGGTTCAATTTCTTGATATCTTGTGCATGTGTGTCTTTGTGTGTGGCGGGTACCCGTCCTGTGGTTGGTCGGTCATGGCGTAGCTGAGCAGAGTTCGTTCATGTCGGTCTTGACAGGTCCGGTTGGAGACCTCGAGTCGGGCTTGCATCTCAGCGAGTTCCTGCCTTAGCTGCAGATTCTCTTGTTCCAGGCTGCTCAGGGAAGACACATAACTGTCCCTCAGGGATGCAAGCGAGGAGTCCTCCCTCTGACGAGAGAGTAAAAAGCAGAGAGGTGGAGGCGGATTTAGAAACAAACACTGAAGCCAAATAAAGGGGAGACTCTCGGGTAAAAACTAATAGGTATCACCATGAAACTTCCCCACTTGATTACTTACTTTAGGGAGTTTCTTCTTTTTTTTTTTTTTTTACATAAATCAGGCTATGAATGATATATGAACTAACTCCTCTGTAAAAAACTTCAGAATATAGATTTCTGGCTCAGAGTATGAGAAAAATACTAATTTAGAGAAAACGGCCTTTAAAAGATATGCATTGTAAAATTGTATACATTTTGCAAGACACTACAGGCGAATAGGATAAAACTTCTACTAACAAAATCAAATAATCACAATGAAGCTTCTCCAGTTGATTACTTACAATAAAACATTTCTGAAATATTATGTTTAAATATGCAAATGAGGAATCATCTGATACTAACTTTTGGTAAATTTAGAAGAAATCTACAGATGCAAATAGACAAAGTAAAACAAACACCTAAATGTGTATTTTGGATGTTTTTATTCCACTAGTCTGAATGACAGCCACAAACTGTCAAAATTGACCATTGCATGAACAAACGATTGTTCTGCCTGTAGTGTCTCGCCTGAAGAAAAGAATCCTGTCTGCTGCTCTCTGTAAAACGTGTGGGATATAACGACTGTCACAGCAGACAAACCTTAGGTGACTGAGCCTCCAGCCTGTGCAGCACAGCCTTCAGGTGCTGCTTCTCCGTTTGTAGAGTCTCCAGTTGTGCCCAAGTCTGAGAAAGTCAGAGTAGAAGAAAAATGTGACTTATTTTAATAAACATCCTTAGCAGATGCATGGACTCCGGTGTGATTCAGATTTCTTCAACCCTTTATGAGAGGAGTTAATACCAATAAAATGAAATACAACCCCTATGAGGAAGTCAAAAGGTCACTTTTAAGTAACAGTTAGCAACTTTACCAGACTGGACTTAGTAACCGTTCTGTAACTCCTCCAACACAAGTCTGAATTGAATGCCGTCACAATAATGTAAAAGCATCAACAACACAAGGTTAAATATACACAGAGAAAGAGGCAACGCACGTCTGGCTCCCCTTATTAAGAGTGTGGGAGTAAATTGAGGACAACAGTTTTGTTTTAACTGATCAATATGAAGTCAATTTACAAAAAGCTTTGCAGCATTCAAATGTGGATTTAGAAATTCAAATGTCAATGTTATGAATGACACAACTTTCAAACTCTTCTATACAGCCAAAGCGTGAACTTCGTGGCTCATTCTGTAATAGTCCTGTCATGTCTAAATAAAGACATAACAAACACACACCTATGTCTGATAAGCCAAAAGCCATCGCTTATGCTACATATGCCACGTCTCAAAAAGGCCGCTGTTCCCTTACAAGGGGTTCATTGTGATCGTCGTAATGGAACTATAAAATGATGATGTGACATTATTTGCTTACTTTAAGCTCAGCTCCCTTCTGTTCCGCTCGCTCCACCTCCCCACGGAGCTGCTGCCTGACGCCGGACGACGAGCCTTTCAGTGTGCCGATGGTGACGTCGCGTCGGTGCAGCTCGGTGGTCAGCTTTGACACCTCCTTCCTCATTCCCTCCACCTCGGCACTGTGAGTCTGCCTGGCCCTGTGAAGCTCCTCTCTGACCTGTAGAATGAATCCAGAGAAATAACGATACGCATGTCGAAAGACTCAAAGCTCCCACGACATAAGAAGTCGGAGAAGATTTCTGACCTTTTTCATTTGAGCGACAGAGGAATCATATTGTGCCTTAATGCTCCTCAGTTCTGATTGGTCAGCTCTCTGTCGGCTCACCCTCTCCAGTCTGAGCAAATCACAAAATATCAAAAGGAAAACCCATGTTGACATCACAAATTAAAGACATGCAAAAGCACAAATGTCCAAAGTAATAATAGCACGGGTGTTAAAAGAGGCCACCATTCACCTCTCTTTGAGACACGCCAGTTCAGCTTTGAGATGGGCCTCACATGCTTCTGCACAGTGAAGCTTGGTTGCAGTCTTCTCCAGATCCTGTCTGAGGGTTTCCACACCAGCACAGCCCTGAGCGACCAGGCAGCCCTCCAGAGAGCTGAGAAGCAAGAGAGTTGTTCTTTATTCACATCAAAACTATATACTATGAAAGCCCCGAGAGGCAGGTGAGAAAGAAAACAATATTCTGGCAATCCATTTTCTAAGTCTGTTGTAAATAATTTTCTCTCCTGTGTTTATGACTTAAGAACAGGTGTAAAACAGTTTTTGCCAGGATAATCTTTCTAAGTTTCTTTAAAAGATAAAAAAAAAAAAATCATATTTGAAACAGAAACGGCCACAAGAGGCTGAAGTGCACCACTAGCTTCTGTTCTAAATAGGACTGAAAGCCATTCAAATACATTTCTAGCCAAAAGAAAGAAAGGACAGTAATGTTACATAACTTGCTAACACATATGTGTACCTTGTGTTTAGAGTGCATGGACAATTTAGAACTGACCTGGAAGTCCTATTTAGAACATGGGGTAGTGGTGTACTTCAGACTCTTGTGGCAAGAATGAGTATTACAACAACACTAACTTTTTCACCTGGCAAAACCTTTTTTCTCCACCTGTTCTTAAGTCATTCGCACGGGAGAAAAAACTATTTAGCCCAGACTTAGAAAATGGATCAACAGAATGTGTTTTCATCACTTGCCTGTCAGGGCTTCCGTATTATTCATACGGCACACAAGCATTGAACCCATTGTACTATTCAACAAGTATAGACTGCCCTCTTGTGTATTACTGCTGTACTACATCATACGAATACACACAAGTAGAAATCCACCCACCGAATGACTTTATCTTTAGCTTGCAGTGCTTGGTTGAGTCTGGCAGCTTGGTTGCGAAGCTTCTGACGTTCGAGACTGGCCCTTCGTACAAATGAATCCTGGGAGTCCAGTGTGGCGTGGAGTTCCTCCCTTTCCTCTGACAGCACCTGTGGAACAGCAGTGGGTCCAAGGCTGATGAAATTATATGTTTAACCTCCTACACTGCAGCACAAATCTATTGTTAACAAGGTGAATGTTAGTGTTTGCGAGTGACATTATGCCATGTTACTACAAAGGTTATTGTGCTCCAGAAACTCTGAGTGTGAAAGAACCACAAAGTCCACACATCGGCGACAGATGGCATCACATGTGTCGTCCCGAGCTAGTCTTGTTTGCTAGTTTGTCTTGAGGTTTCATCTGCCACTGGTAGTCTACGTTCCTACCGTTCTGCTAACCTGCTGCTCTCTCTGGTGCTGTCCCAGCCACATCTCGAGCGGTCGGAGGCGTTGCAGTTCGAGCTCCTGTGAGTGCAGGCTGCCCTGAGCCTTCTCCAGCTGTGTATGCAGATGCCCTCTCTCCTTTTGCCACAATGCCCCCTGGGACTATAAATGGAACAACAGAGAATGTGTGTGAAAGTTACCTGCATCCACATTGCTTTCAACATTAAACTCTGTGGGACATTTCATGTTATGGTTATTAATTTGCTTTTACTTTCATGTGTGTGAGCTCATCAGTCAGGCTCTTATTCTGGGCCTCCAGTGCTGTCAGTTGTTTTTGATACTGGATGTGCTGCTGCTCCCACTCAACAGAGCGCTGGTGATGTTCCTGCAGGGAGAGACAAGGATGATTGTACTACACATGGACAAGCCGGTGGCAATAAAGGGCAGTCTGTAAGTGACATGTAATGCAAGAACAGGAGGACATAAAGAGAATTGATGTTGTACCTCAATCTTTTCGTTGAGTCGGGTCACCTCTGAAAGATTTGCTTCTTTAGTATTCGTCCCACTGGTCTCCTTGAGCTGTTTGCGCTGAAGCTTGACATAACTTCTCTTTAATTTATCCAACTGCAGAAAAAAAACATTTGTGAGAAAGACTTCTCAAATTTAATCAGAGGCCTTGAAAATTGTATCGTCAAATACATATAAGGAAGACAAATACAGAAGGGCCATACCAAATGTCATTTATTTTACATTCAAAGTTTCTATTCGAAGTTTTCAAATGAAGCCTTTAATGTGATATTAAATAACGTCATCGCTCTAAAAAAACACAACGTGGAACAAAATCCTCAATTTGTAAAAAGTCATTCATCGCATTTAATTAGTTAGTTTTTCTTTATCAAACCGCATTGAAAATGTTGTTTTTGAAAATCCTAAACACCAACAAATATGAATTGAAGCAGAATATTTTGTGAGATAAAAACATGTGAATTTTGGAAATGATTACAATCTCTCTTTTTTCAATAGATGTTGACTTTTGGACTTTAAAAACGCTCTGGAGTTAGTGGAAATGTTTGAATCACAAAAGTCTGAAACAATCCTCCACAGCCACCACTGAAATCTAATTCTACAAATAGTTTAATACTAATAATATTAGCGTAGCCTCATCTTTCTCTGCAACTGTGCAGAAATGCCAGCTTTAAACACAATGAACAGACATGCAAATAAAAGAAAAGCTGTGTTCATTTAGAATTTGAATATCAACGTTATGAATGAAGCTTGAAAATGACAAACTATTCAGTACAGCCCTACAATACAGAATGTTTGGACATTAGACCTCACAGAGATGATCAATATCACATTTATCTTATGTTCAGAGATAAAAACTGAATAAGTTGCTTTAGTAGGGATTTCTTTGACTGACTTTTTGTTAGGTTAAACTGGTTAAAAAGAAATAAAGTAAAGTAAACTTTGAATCTGCAGATCTTTAAACTACTAAAGTGTACCACAGGACTGTAGAAACATGACTACAAAATGTATACCTCAATCTACTAATCAGTTAAATGAAAGCCTGCTTGACCGATTGTTTTTAATTGTGTAACTGACAAGTGTCTCACCTCTTCCCGTACTTTCTGCAGCTGCTGCTCATATTTTGGAACTAACTCTGGTCGACCAGGCTGGACTTCTTCGAGCTGCTTGCGGAGCAATCCGATCTACAATCAGGGGTGATGACAGTAATGGTGTTGTGAAAATGTGGCTTAACATGATAACATGATAACAGCATTTGATCGTGCTTTAATACAAACAAAACACTTCATACCAAAACAAGATTGATGGTGGATGATTGTAAATGTATTTTCATCTCTCTCGGTTACTAAAAAGGTTAAATGCTCTAGTCATATTCCTCATGTTATAACTATAGAAAATGTCAGCCCTCTCAGTTCTTCTCAACAGAGAACCCTCACTGGTTTATCTGCATCAGGAAACAGAATAAGACTAAATGAAGGATCTGCTACTGCACCTCCAGGTCCCTGCGTTCAATGAGATTCCTGGATGTCAGCAGCTCCTCTTCCGCACTTTTCAGCCTGAGCTCCATGGCCTGAATCTCAGCCTCCCACTCCCTCTTCTGCTGAGTGATCATTATGTCAATCTGTCTCATCAGCTCCTGAAGCTCTGGCTCACATGATGACAGGACAGAGCTGAAATACAGATGCATAAAACATATACAAACATTGTGATGTTTGCTAGATCTGTTCAAATACCACATAACTAAGAGCTCACCATCACTGGTTATTAAGAAATGAGCTAGTAGTTAGTTAGCTAGTCACTTTACCTTAGGTCAGGGTTCTGCAGAGATCCCAAAGAAGCCTCCATCTGTCAGAGTGTAATCAAGGCTTAATTAACTTAAATAACTTCACTTTAACTTAAGTTAGCTAACCGCTAAATTCACTAACCTAGCAACCTCTGTCACAGCGTTACGTTACTAGCTAACCATAACCTAACGACCGGCAACGACGTCAATAAGATAAGTTGCGTGAGTTGAAATCAAGTAACTAACGTTACATCAATTTAGTTTGGATTGTGGCAAAGTCTAAGTGCAGTAAGCACATCATTAAAGTGTCTAACATGGTTAGCAAACGAGAGTAGCTAGTTTCAGAGACTTCTTTTGTTTACATCGTTAACTGAACTCCACAGCACACCACACAGCTACATTGGGTACAATTGACTTCCTGGTGTAAGGCGGTAACTCCGCCTCCAACCTGTGACCTCAGCACGCTGCACGTACGAAGTGTTGGGCTCTACGGGTATTACAATTCATTTCATACTGCGCAGCTGTTGTAATACAACCACGTTAGAATATTAATTCAAGTGTCTAGCGCATAAAGGTACACGATTATGCAGTGTCGTTACACTTTGCATAATGAAGCTTAATGTTATTTCCACCATTTTTATTTCGACAGTTTGGAGTCAAATAGGTGCTGGGATTACATACGATATGTAATCCACACAATCATCGGTACACGCAAATAAAAATTATTTAGTGTACTTGTGAACTGGTGAATTGATTAAGTTCTGTGGTATCGCTCATCGTGAACACGTGGCTCGTTGGTCTAGGGGTATGATTCTCGCTTCGGGTGCGAGAGGTCCCGGGTTCAAATCCCGGACGAGCCCACCTTTTTTGGATATTGGTGAATTCCGCTACGGTGCTGTTTGAATAGCTAGCATTAGCTACCCGTTAACGCAAAGCTTGACGTTTCACGTTAGCGGTAGTTTAAAACAACAACTGCAGTAAAGGTCGGGTTTATTCAACGCGTCGCAGTGGGACAGTTCCCCACAAGCGTGTCACTGAAGCAAGAGACAGAATTGTGTTGTTTTAAAAGCATATCCCCTCCCGGCCAGGTGGACAATCCTAAAACAAAGTTCACATTAGCGTTATTAGTTTTAGATTGAAATAAAACCTAGGAAATAACCTCGAATAATATAACGTAAACCCAGATAACTCACGATGATTAGGTATTAATATGCCGGCAGACACCACTGCTCTTATGGCTCGTTGGTCTAGGGGTATGATTCTCGCTTTGGGTGCGAGAGGTCCCGGGTTCAAATCCCGGACGAGCCCTCTCTTTATCACGAATAATTACATTTTCCATCCATATCCAATAATTCAATAGAACAACCAAATAAAAAACATTATGTGTTTTACGTTTTGAACAGAGTAGTAGCTAGTTAGGTGCGTTATTACTGTTTTTCTATAACCCTCCCAAGCCTTCTTCTATAACTCCCCGCACCCGTCTCTTCACCTGCGCCTCCGTCAAACACTGAACAAAGAGCGTCACCAGCGATCTGCTTCCCCAGCTGTTGTGTTGTGAGGGTTTGGGCCGTGAGAAGAGAAAGGGACGTTTCTGTTCCGCCCCCACAAATACACCAGACACTCCTAACAGGCGGCAGACGAGCCGGCTCTCCATTCACTGTAGTGTGGCTGTGCTGTGCACTGCAAGGGGACAATACTCTTTAATAGGTCAGGAGCACTGAGGAATAACGTCCTTACATGGGCTTCACCTATACTGTAAGTAAGCTTTACAGACAATATTATTATTATTACCTTAAACTTTTTCCCTTCAAATATAATGTTTAGTTGTGGATGCTGTGTTATGGTTACCCATGTCAGTGTTATTCAGCTTTATTCGTTGTCAGCACAGCCTTGAATATACTTAACATGACTGTTATCTCTTCGGCCTAAATAACAATATTATTGAAGTATTATCAGAGAGGTATCTGTGAAAATGAAAATAAGAAAGATGTGTTTTCAATTCAATTTTGCAAAAAGTTAAAATCTTCAAATATCATATTATTTGTATACTTCATACTGTAATACTTTGCACATTTCTGTAAAAAGCTACTTCTAAAAAGTGCACATTTTAATTCAGATATACTTTACATATATCTATAGTACTTTTTCATATTTTTTCTTGACATTTTCTTTTATTCTTTATTTATGTTTTACTATGTTTATGCTCAACACCAAATACACAAAAGCAAATTCCTTACACGTGAAAACCACCTTGGCAATAAACCCAATTCTGATTCCTGCTGTGAAAAGGTTTATCATCTTTTATAAGGCAGCACATCTAATAATCGTTTGCAAAACCAATTTGTATTTAACAGCGAGAAGAAAACTGGGAACCTGCAGCAACCATCTACTTCAACAAGCCTTTGCCACCAGTTGCTACACAGAGGAGTGTTTTCACTGGGACCTACAGGATCCAGATCAGATCCTCACAGTGAACTTGTTACAGCCTGTGGTCCACCAGCTCAGCTCCACCATGGTTCTGTGTGAGGACGGCGACTGCAGCGTCTGCCTCTTGCCCTACTCACGGATGGACCGGATCCCCAGGGTGCTGCACTGCAGACACACCTTCTGCCAGCTGTGCCTGGAGACCATGTCGCAGGCCAGGAGCGGGCTGCTCACCGTGGGCTGCCCTCTGTGTCGACGGGTGACCTGCGTTGGACGCGGCCTCAGCCTGCAGGAAGCTCTGCGGGTCAACAGCAGGCTGTGGGACCAGATACCTGAGGACGTGGACTCAGAGGCCGGGGAGGAGGACGAGGAGGAGGAGGAGGAAGATGGACTGAAACAAGCAGCTGAGGAGGAGCGGATGGAGACTAAACAAGAACCCTCGCTGCAGGCAGAATGGTGGGTTTAACAGTGTAAACAGACACAAACGGGGACATTAGCTCAAGTAATACTGGTTTGCTGTAATTATAGGTTCTTGTTTGTGGGCTTTTTTCAGAACTATTTACTAAAAGTAAATGAGAATAGTATCTCTTTAAAACCAGTGTTGAATTTGAAGAATTGGAAAAGAATTCCAGCCATACCTAACCCCTTCACACGTGGCTGTTAATCAGCACCTTTGTCCACAGAGCTTCTCATTAGCACCTCAGCTCCAGAGCCACACTTTGTTGTGGGAGTTAAAACCCTGTCTAACTTTTCCACTTTTTCTTTTGTCAGTTCTTCCTCCAGGTCAAAGCTCAAATTGCCCGCGTTCTTCAGAAAGTTCAGTTTGATGAAGCAACACCAAGAGAGGATTGTGCCTGGCAGTAATGTGTACGTTCTGACTTCTGGTAAGTAGCTGCAATAATGAGGAGAAATTGAGTGAAATGTGGACTAATATTTTTGTCTTTTTTTTTTTGAAGGGAAATGAAATCCTGGCGCAGGCTTTCAACTGAAGAGACTATTTAGAAGGAGAAAAGATCAACTGACAGTTCCTCTCAGGATATTAATTGCGGGTGGCAGACGCCACTAGAAGACTGGACCTCGTCGCAGGAGGGAAAGTTGAGGCCATTAGGGCCGAGAATCCATTTGTGTTCCTGTCAAGACTTTGTCTTTTCTTCAGCCAAAGGTGCCCTGTCTCCCCATTATTTATTCTAGGCTTAATTCCCCCAGCTGGTGCTGTGGGATTTGGTTCAGCTGTCCCAGTGGGACTCACACCCAGAGACCCCCTCGTGACAGATGGTCTCTGAGGACGGTCCCTTCTGCACAGCCACTGCTCAACATTGAATATAACGTATTGTTTTTATTTTATTTTATTTATGATAGCTAGTTGGCAAAGTATTTAATAAAACTATTTTTTAAAGGATTCCTTTGTTTTTATTTACCACGTGGCTTCGCGAGATAGAAGAATCATGAGCTCAAAGCAAAGACACGACAATTCTGTATGTTACCGGCGTACATCATTTATTGACACATTAAGTATTTAAGTGACTGAAAAAAAAAAGTGAAGCCAGTAGGAGATTTCTGAATGTGAATATTACTTTTGTGGGGCTCGATACGCAACAAAAGCATGTCACAAAAGACTCGTTCAGCCATGAAAGTAGATTATAAACTCCATTCAATGAGCATCTGGCAAATTTTCCATGTTGGAAGATATTAGAATATTGGCTCATCACTATATTGGAAATGGCCTTTATTCTTTTGTGTTACCTTATGTGCACACTTCAGTTTAAAACTATGCAACTCGTGGCCTTGTGAGATGATCTAAACCTCAGTGTTCGGTGTTAGTGCTTGGCTTCACAGTCATATTAAGGTCATTGTTATTTGGCTGTTTGGAGCAAGAAATCCGTTAGTTGTCACGCGGGTTTGGTAGACAATTAGTTGGAACAGGTTGTCTCTACTGTAATCCTGTGAAATGCACTCTTTTTTTGGTTGATTGATTGTCCGTTATTTTCCCTCTCAGCACCATTTATGTGTTCCCACGGTTAAATACTATCAGAGTGGCTGACATCATCTCCAGACACGGAGCTGCATCCAAGTAGTAAATGAATTGGCAGCGGCAGCTGGCCGTCTGTCAGAAAGGCAGCAACCCTGCAGGGACTGACAAACACAGGATTGTGAAAGTGGCACAGTTTCAGTTTCGCAACATATTTACTGGCCCTGCTAGTGTTGATCTCTGGGATTCTCAGGGGCAACCGAACCGGAGACAACTTCAAGTGCAGGTCGGCAGCGGTGGAAGAATCGTTTACTCAAGTAAAAGTAGCAATGCTACAATATAAAAGTAGTCAAATACAATTAAGAGTCCTGTATTCAAAAGCTGAGTACAAAAGTATTATGAGAAAAGTGTATTTAAGGTAAAAGTACTATACTAATATGCAGTAAAATGGCCAAAGTAAATGTTTTGTATATAAAGTACTAGTACCTCGAAATTGTCCTTTCGTACAGTACTTGAGTAAATATACTTAGTTCCACCTGCAGGTCGGCCTGGTCACAATGACTAATGAGGCAGTGATCAGATAAGGTGCCACCACAACATGTAAACATATTTCAGGGAGGAAGTCTAGTGGGGAGTCTTTGCAATAAACATGGTGCAAGACAGTTTCAACAGTGTTGACCATTACAGAGCAATACATTCCTTCTTTAGTACGTAGTATTACACCGAGTGAGTGGTTTAAGTGGAATAAACCCAAATACATTCAGCGCTAATGTGTGTTTGCAATACGGCAAATCTGGGCCTGAACTAAAACAGAACATTAACACGGAGCCTCGACCAAAACGCAGTTACAGACGTGCTAAAGTGGGAATGTTAACAGGTTAACTTTGTGTTATTTTTGGATAAATGACCTCCGCCAAGGATGTTATGTTTTTGGTTTGGTTTCTTTGTCTGTTAACCAGGATAAGTAAAAAACTACTGGCCCGATTTTCATGAAACTTAGTGGAAGGGTGTACTAGGGCCAAGGAAGAACCCATCACATATAGAGCGGATCTAAATCATGGGGCGTAAACACAAATTATTTTTCACTTATGGAAAAGGCCGTGGGAGAGGTCTGTTCTCTCCGAGTGCCGTACTAGTTACACATGTGTTTGATAATATTCACCACTAAAGCACAGTTTGCTGGTAAAGGTCTTAAAGTGAGACGAAGTAACTTTTGTTCCTGGGCCCAACGGCTCGTTCTCGCCCCAGGGCCCCCATGCAGGTTTATCCAGCTCTAGCCAATACAGCAGGTAAATCCAATGAAAGGAATTAGTCATTGACAGAAATTTGGGAAACATGTTGTTGTTTCACACTAGAAACCATGCACGCCACAACGTGTACAAACACTTGTTAACACTGACACAACTATTGCTTAAATACTGGTAACTACACCAGTGGTTCACAGTTCATTCTGTCTGATGAACCACCACATTCCTATCAGATGACACCACCCGTCACGTTCCAAATGCGTTCATTGTTGTTGATTTTAAACTGGATGTTAAGTAACATTACAACATATGAAAGCCCTGAGAGGCAAGTGATAAACAAAAGCAACTGGAAATAGATTTTCTAAGTCTGATCAAAATTGTTTTATGTGTGTTTGTGACTTAAGAAAAGGTAAATAAAGGTTTTGCAAGGATGATGTTGATGTTTTTGCTTGTTGTAATACTCATGTGGGTCACAAGAGGCAGAAGTGCACCACGACCCCATGTTCTAGATAGGACCAAAAGCATTCATGTTTTCTTCCAGCTGACTGTTAATTACTTTTTGCACTCTAAACACAAGGCATATACAGTATATTGTGTGTTAGCAAGTTATCTAACAGTCATGTCTTTCTTTTGGCTGGAAAACATGCATGCTTTTAATCCCATTTAATACATGATGGTAGTGCACTTCACCCTCTTGTGGCCGAAATAAGTATTACAACAAAACAAAAAAACATGAATTTCACATGCCAAAACTTTTTTTCCCCCACCACAGATGAATAATTTTTTTTTTTTTAATGGAAATTAGAAAAAAAAAATAATAATTTTTTTACCTGTTCTTAAGTCATTAACACAGGAGAGAAAATGATTTAGGTCGGATTTAGAAAATGCATCTCCAAAAGTTTTTTTTAATTTTACTTACATGCCTATTACGGCTTCCATTACAAAGAGTGGATATTGTCATTATACATATTTCGTACGATTGAATCGTCGATGTTTACATGATCACAGAATGTAAATATTACTCTGAGATTCAAGTAATCAGTTTTGGCTTGCCAGTGTAATTTTACTGTTTAAGTTCATGGTTTACTCAAAGTATACGTTGAGTTTGAGTCTTTTCAAACAAGTCAATCCAAACAACAGTAAAGTTAAAGAGACTATGAGTGTGAAACAACATAATCAGGTGCACAAGTAGAAGCAGATGTGTATACAGTGTTAAAGAAAAGTTCAAGGTGAAAAAAAGAATTGTGCATGACTTTGGTAATAAGACATCTTTATTAATCATTTTGGAGAGACATGCTAGATCTCTGTACAGTGTGAATGGAGAGCCAGCTCAGCTGCACAGAGCTGTGACAGAACATACACACCCCCAGGGAATGGCCTCCATCCTCCATCCTCCATCCTCAAACCCCCAACACGCAAAACACATTTGTTGCACTACTTGGTCCATTTCCAGGGAATGCTTAAAAAGGGCCTCGAATTTATATTTTAAGGGGAATAAATACAAAGGAACGTCTAGAGTAATTGATTAATCATTTGTCCTCCTTTAAAAATAAATACCGAATGATTTCTCAAAAAGTGCTCTCCTTACAAGGCTGTGTGGTCGGTAATGAGAGCAGTACATTCTTGTTGGGAAATAATAAATGGGCTGCAACACAGATGGGTGATATTTATATTATAACTGATCTTTCATTTCCAGCGATTATAACTTGAAATGCAACCTTGTCATTCCCATAACCCACAAGAGAGCGTGTTCCAGTCCATATCTCCTGTGATCATTGATCTGTCTCTTAGTATTATTATTATTATTTGGCTCATTATGTGGGTTAGAAAGGGTCACTAGTTTTCACAAGAGTGCTCCCCTTTTCGGACAACAATGTGTGAACAATTCACGAGTCTACTCTAAAACACAGGACTCCAAATGTTCTGGAGATTAATTATTATTATTCTTTTTTTTTTTACCATGTTTCTTGGACTTACATTGTCACTCTAATTCTAAAACATGTTCTTCAAAAGTGCAGTAAGATTTCACTTCAAAGACGAGTCAAATGAAAGTAGTGTTCTCAACACCGGCTGATTTCACCACCAGTATTTTATGATACCTGGCTCTAAAAATAACAAGAACAAAATGAAACAACATTGCATAATGCCAACGTCAGTAGTCAGTTTAAACACAAGCAGCAAAGAAAGCCTCATCTCAGTGGGGACACGTCACGTGACAATCAGACAGGTCTTAAATTAAGTGACTGTACATTAACAATGAAGCTTTTCAGAACTTCATATTCACCTGAAAGGTCTACATGTGCAAATTAGTCTTCTGTCAGGAATGGAACTGGTTTACAATGCACTGATTTAACAATGTTAGCGGTCTGTTCGGATCACAGAACCCGCATCAAAAGTCTACAGCTCAGCACACGGGGAATTTTTATGTTCCTCTGTGACACAAGGCAAGGGCTTTAAATCTCCACAGCTCACTTACAGCATTATGTGCAGACTACCATAATCACAACTACCACAGATATCACACAATGCGACGGCAGATGTCATATTGTTGCGAGTGGGGGAATCTACGGTGACCTAAAATGGTGCCATAAAGTGGCAAGAATGACACGACTTGGCAGTGGCCCTCTATAGAACTGCATTCTAACGTTGCCTATACAGAAAGCACACATTTTTACACGCATACATACACACACACACACACACACACACACACACACACGCACACACACACGACAAAGAGATATTCTGAAGTCAAGTATACAAATCCAGTTTGACAGTTTTCATCAACAAAAAGACAGTAATTATCAGAGTGCATTAAGTCACTGGTGTAATGTTATCATTTACATTTTGTGTACACTGGTAGACAGTACCTATGCTCAAAAACTAGGCATGCATTAGATACTCAAGATGTTACTGTTCAGTTCCTGGAACAACCAGAATGCAAAATTATGGATCCCACAGGGGTTATGGGCAGGAGCAGAAAGCTGGGTTTAGGTTTAAAGATTAAAACTGGATCTGTTTAGGTTAGAAGCCTTGAGACTGTTGAGTGTAGGTATACAGGGAAAAATTGCTATTTCAGGGACTGCCCAACGGTCTGAAGACCAATTCTTCGAAACTCCAATAGTTAAAAATAATCCTCCTCAAAAAAGACTTTTGTTTTCGGATGATATTTAACTTTAACAGCTCTTCTGTCAACCGAGTTAAAATAAACAAAAGTGGACGTTTGTTTTTGGGATAACACGACTATGGACTTTCAGTCCAATAGGGACATTTTTCAAACTATTAGGGTTTCGGAAGAATGGTCTGTCGGACCGAATGCACGGCACCGCTATGTCAGGGGTTAATTAAGGGTTTCATTACATTTGGGTAATAACGCAGGAAGGACCTCCATTTTTGCCTGCAACAAGAGTGGGATCCATAAAAATACATCTAAAACCATCTGCTCTTATCAAGCCCTCGAATAAAGAGCTTTGTTGTTTGAATCTTTAAAAAAAAAAAAAAAAAAAAAAAACTTGCCCAGAGAGATTTCCCTGAATGTACAAAAATACAAAAAAGAAACTGGGGAAACTTCCTTTTCTACTTAAAAAATTGTCTCCACATAAGTAACTAGGGGATCATTTTTTCACATCTTTGTCTTTTTTACTCTCTTTTTTTTGCAAGTTGTAAGACTTTTTGGCAGTTTCAATAACAAAGTAGACTACACTACTTTAGAACCAAATTCACATATTGCTAGTTCCAACTGACGACCGATAGTCAGGTGAGGAGGCCAGATTCTCAACGTGCAAAAGTCAACTGCAGGTTAACCAATAGGAAGCAACATAACAAGCATGTGGTGTAAATGATGGGTTTTTTTCCAGGACGATGCCGAGTATTAACAGGAGCAGCCGCCTTCAGTAGTCTGGGGCTCCTGCGGTTTGTCCAACTTGATGTCGATCACTGGAGGAGAACGTTAAGGAAGCTTTGGAAACATATTATTCTGCTACATGCACTTGAATGGATCAATTCGCTGATGTGAATATTTTCAAAAAGTAAATGCAGACGAAAGTGAGGGGCTCTCTTATAATATTCATGTTGTGTTCAGAGAGGCCAAACTACTGTATGTACTTTTAATGGAGGTTGTAGGTTGTAGTGTACTTCACTACCACTAGGTGGTGCTACCTCCCGTGAAACTCTAACAAGGCAACAGCCAAAATACTTCCAGTAAGGGAGACAACAATAAGTAAATATATAACTTATTTTATATATATATTTGAATTTATATAACTATTTACAGAATAGACTCTAGGCAAAATACTGAATTAAAAAATTAAAATCTCCACAACTGTAGAAAAGAAAAGATAAGAAGAGAATGGAGACCTTTTAATGCTGCTGCAGCGTATATTGAGGTATATGTACATGCTGCAAATATTGGAACTGATTTATTATATATAATATAATTATATAATATATTTAACTTCATTTTTTATTATTATTTAGTCTTCAATTTTGAAATCTTATGTTATGGATTCTATGTATTCAATTTCATCTTATTTACATTTTTTTACTATTCTTATATGTGTTTTTTTCCCAATCTTCATTTACATTCATTTTGTATTCTATCCCTGTTTGTATGTTCATTCTGTCTTTTTCCATTATTGTAAAGTACCTTGTGCTGCATTTCTTGTATGACAGGTGCTATTCAAATAAAGCGTATTATTATTATTATTATTATAACTTGAGATAAAATAAATGTAGTTTTAAAATATAATCAGTAATCAATCCATTACAGCACTTATCCTAAAAATCCTCCACTGACAACGTTATTCATCTCAACAGGAAATCCTCTACTATTGTTAGTTGGGTAATAAACTGAGAATGGATGCGAGCTAAAGTCGTTGGCACTGCTGTGCTACAATTAAAGCTGATGCACAATGGTGTGTTAATGAGTTGTTGCTGGAAGTCAGAATGATTCTGCAGTTTTTGTTTTTTTTTGTTTGTTTTTATCCACAATTCAGATTCAGATATTATTCCCAGTCAATCCCCCAGAGCATGTTTTTCACATTCTGCAGTGAGAACGAGGAGCAGACCTGCTCTGTTTTAAGGACACAAAAAGTGCATCATGACAAATTCTCCTGCTGGTGAAGTGTGGCAGCACAGCAGCAGCACGCTCTTACTTATTATTCATTTTTCTGGTGAACATTATGCATGTATAAGGAGGGGGTCCGGCCTACGAAAACTGTGGCCTCCATATTGTATGCAAGTGGAGAGAGTCCCACTGAGGCTTTCAGATGCTCATCCTGCAGTGGCTGGTGCTGTGAAATGCAGCAGGTGATGTGTGTGTTTTCATATTTTATGGCAGCGCTTCATCCCAGCGTGGTACCATTTGAAGGACAGTCTTAAAATGCAATGAGCGTTCCCATTTGGATTGGTTCCCATCTCGAATCTGGAGGCAGCCAACATTACCAAACCAAATGAGCAGGCCCAGCCATGAATATTTCACTCCTCTGATACCTGTGTGAGTTTCTGTGTGTCTGTGTGTGAAGGTACAGTCTACAGCATCTCCTGTGCCGTGAGTCATAAACTCATTACTGTGCTTCTAGTAGTAGTATTTGTTTCATGGTGTGGGGGGTACCGTATGACTGGATACGTCGTTCAAGAAGTCTAAAGCTTATAATGGCTTTTAAACATTACATGGGTGGCTTAAAGCTGCAATAAACATCTTCCCAACATTGTCTGTTCCAAATGGCAGCCAGAGGAAACCTCAATAACCAAATATCATATAATATGTATAAAAGAAGTGGACATAGCCTGTGAGTCTGAAAATTCAGGCCAAACATGGTCACTTTGGGCTTCAAAACACCAAGATGGCGACGGCCAAAATGCCAAACTCGAGGCTGCAAAACCGTAGTCCACAAACCAATGGGTGACGTCACGGTGACCACGTCCAATTCTTTTATACAGTCTATGGTTAAAACTATATTAATTGATTGTTATGGCCACTTGGATGCAGCGCGACAAGCTGTTAACACAGCATTGACATATTATCAGCTTATAAGTTGATACAGCGAACGTGTTAGCAAACATTTGCTTCTCTATGTTCTCCAGCTTGTTGCTAACTTTGTGTGTCTGCTGTTTAGTGCTTGGCAGTCAGCTTATCAGATCTTGTTTTCTTAAAGCAGCGGTCTGCTGCGGCTGGGAACAATGCTGATGAGAGGACTTAACCAAAATAGTAAAGTCCTGTGCCGTAAAATCTAAATAATGAGCTGCTTAATGTTAAAACGCTCTGTAAAGCTGAAGGGAACTGCAAAATGTTGTGATAATTCTATGTGTGTTCTTCAATACCATCGACCCCTTTCACATTACACATGGTCATTTGGTACACAGTTAAAATTAAAATATTGATCGGAGCAGCTCTAAAAAATGTAATCTTTTAAGATACCAACTAGATGAGAAAGCCAAAGATGTAAAATTGTTGAGTCAACTTTCTGTGGGAAGAGCGCGTCATCATTCTTCTCCAAGGGACAGCACAGGAACGGCGTATAACTGACAACATTTGGAGGTTTCTTTGGGGACTCAATTAGCTTGAGAAGCAACACTATCCTCTGTTGAGGCTGTATTTTATTATTTCATATTGAACACGGATGTAACGTTAATCTTAACTGCTTCACCAGGACACAAAACGTCAGTGAGACGTCTTTTTAAGTGAGGATGATGCCACCATTGTCAAAGCTTTACCTCGAAGATGTTGTGAATAGAACCGGCACGCTCGTGCTGTTAGTGCTTCACAAAAAAAACCTGAATAATGAAACTCTTTCTAAACACAATGAATCAACACAATTAGGGGATAGCACTATTCTCTGCTGCCTTTTTCTGATCAACCCGTGTCTGCTGTGATATATTTTGCTTTATGGCTCCCTCTCATTAACGTGGATGACCCTCACACTTGATCTGGGTCAAGCACCCTCTTCACTCTCCCTCTGCAGCCTGTGCAGTGGTGATAATACCCAGTGACCCTGTAGGAAATTATTTCTCAGACAGAGAGCAGAATAGGCCCTGATATCCACCATAAATCAGCGTGACCCATGCGTCCTCGATTTAAAACCGGCGATTAAAGGTAACAGAGTACACTGGGAAACTCTGTCCAACTGAAAGTCAATCTAGGACTTGTTCTCTAAAAGCAACACGAGTGGAACCATAGTGGGAAACTATATGTTGCATTGAATTTGATCAAAGTGTTCCAATAAAGTAATACATAACATGTGTGAACGGATTGTAACGTAACTTAAAAACTGAGACCTTCCCTGACCTTCTGGGTTGTCTATAACAAACTGTCGACTGATTTCTATGTAAAGGATTCGGGATGGTTTTGCTGGAAAAATTCAAAAGGATGTAACATGTATGCACGGCAACAATAAATGATGTAACGGTACAAAGCCAAGGTGTGTAGCTAGAGTCTAACCGGCTGTTCGCAATTTACTGCCGAGCCGAGGTGGTGGGCAACATGAAGAAGATCAAATTTCAGTCGAGGTGCGAGGGGGGAAGATGTGCACGGTGCATGTTGTGTTGGTTTACTCGAGAGTTAATGTGTTTTTTGGGCTGGCTAGAAGAGACATTCAAGAGTTAATCTCAAAGAAAACAAAAATGTAGGGGCTGAGCCACTCCATCTCTGTGCGCCTCCATCTTGGATCATCACATCAAAGCACACACGGGCAACATGTAAACGCTGCAGGAAAACTAAGTCAATGGCGGCTGTTGAGTCAAGTGCAAAACCTAGTGGTAACATTTGGTACATCTCTCCGCTCAGTGTTTGGCTTAATATATAACTAGTTTGAAAATGTTTACAGCGGCCAAACCCTACCAGCAAGGTGTAACTTAGCTACGCGCCATGGATCGCAACGTTAGGTGATAAAGTAATTTGCAAATGGTAAGTTAGTTAGTATTATAGAGCCAATGGTCTGGATAAAAAGTAGGAACAGTACAGGTAGTAACATTATTCAAAATATGGGATGCTGACTGCAGTTCACCACCAGTGTCAATAATAACAAGGATTTTCTGAAAATTCCACATAGTGCCTTTAAATTACATCTCTATTTGCTTCCTCCCTTTAAATGCTTCTCCATTACAGTCCATGAATCGTTGCTTGATATCAAGAAGAATGTAAAATCCAGTGCACTATGCTTAATAAAAGCGCAGGTGATAAAGTAGGCACTCCAGGCTATATAACATGCATGTATGTATCCTGGACTAATCCTATTTGTGCCCTCTCCCAGTAAAATCAATACTATTCACAATGCCATAACAACAGAGGAGCCGCTCCATTAACTGACAATGACAGCAGAGGCACAGAGCTGCTGAGGAACTGTCAGCACCTGCCATCCATCACCACACCTCCACCTCACACAGCTCGCCCCCACATCTATTATGCTTCATTAAAGATGGAGATAAAAAAAAAACAAAAAAAAAACAGGAAGAGAGATAAAGGTAATTGGCTGAATGTGAGTGATGCATTATACCCAGGAAATATGTCTGACTGCAATAAAAAGCAAAGGGATGATGTCCTCAGTTCAGAGGGCTGTGAGGTTACTGAGTTTATTATTGAGGCCATGCAGTTTGCAAAGGCTGGACGACTCCCAGTAAATGATGAGTGGGCTATAATCAGAGACGCACAGGGAGACAAATGTAGGCATTCCTTCTCTACACCAAGGTCAGCGTCTGATTTATGTTTACTTTAGAGCAGATAAATGCTGCAGTGCTAGTGAGACAGCTTCACACTGAACGAGTACTGACAATGATATGTGCACATGGTAAAATCAACGGCAATTTCATAATTCACCCCTAGTTACCATAGAGATGGCACCCTACTTTGTGTTGACGAGGATGCAAAGGACTGATGCTGTCAGCGGAGAAACGGAGACAAAATGAAATGCTGTTGATTTACTGTACATGCATAAGAAAAATGTCCATAGTCTTAGTTTAAGTATCAACTTTCAGGGACAATAGCAGAAGTATTGGATACCGCTCAGAGTACTGTTGAAAAGACAGGATGATGTAAAAGATAATTAAAAGAATTCAAGGTATACTTACGTCAGAGCCTCCCTAACTCTGTTTAGGTGACAGTTCTTGTTTATCTATGATTTTCTCTCTAATGGGTTAATGAGTTATGTCATTTGCCAGATCAAACTATGTTCATGGAAAAAGCCAAGTTAGACCTGAAAATACAGAATGGATTATGTTAAAGGATAAGTTCTAGTTTTTATAGTCGTAAAACAATCGTCATGTACATCCATTGGTACATTACAAATAGTAACTGCTAATAGCTAAATCAGCATACTTTTCAATGGTGCAAATTTTCCAAAATATAAACAAATATAGGCTAAAAAACAGGGCTCAATCTTTACCTCTGCTACAAGATAACTTACTGACTTCATGGCAACATAGAGCTTAATAGTGAGTTTCTGGAAGTAAAAATCCTATCCATATTCTGAATAGAAGATTTTGATTATGAGCCACAATGTCATAACCATCCAAGGTAGCCATGCAGCTGCTGAATCTTCTTTATTTGAGACCGACAATGGTTAGTTCAAAAAAAGAAATTTGGAGTTTCCAGTCACCATTCGCAATGGTTTATGCAATGACTTCACTCTTTAGTGCAGTCTTGTACTTTAACTTTTTTTTCAAAATTCCAATTTCTTTTTCTCCAAATCAAATGTTTTAAGGTCACGATTCGTCTTGTAGTTGGTTGGCTTGGTTCCATGATTAAGACTCTTTAAATAAGGATTTTCTGAAAAGTCAATTGTCTTTTAATAAAAGGAGAAAACTGAACAGATATTAAACCTGAACTATGGGGTATGCATATGTATATACTTTATGGTGGAGGCGGCTGTAGACGGCTCTGCTGTGCTGTGATAATGGATTCAACAGTGTCGGTGAGGCAGTGCGCTCTTCTTGGTTGGTCTGTGCTGTTAAGTTCTTTTCATTAAGTGACTTTTGTTTTGTATTCTTCAGTGTCTTTAAAAGAAAAATCTATAAAAACCTAAATAAAAGAAATGTGTTAATATAAAGCTTCACACAAGCATAATGTACTAAAATAGTCTTAAATTAATTAAATTGTTCAGATTACAGTAAATACAGAACTATTGGGGTTTTAAAAAAAAGCTTTTTTTGTAAAATCAAACCAATCAAAGTGGAGTGCAGATATATTATGTGTGAAATGCCTCTTCAAACTGTGGACTGCAAAAAGCATCTGAAAGAGTCTGAGTGTGAAGTTGAGGCTGCCTTACTGTTACACACATTGCATATATTTACAGATGTGAAAATCAATGCGGGAGCTTGAGAGGAGCCAAGACAGCCTGAGGGCTCTCTTTAGCTACTGATGAAAATTACTGCTGGAATCCGTCTCCGCTGCTGCATTTATTTCCTTTGACATCAGATATAAACATGTGTCTCTCTTGAGTCGAATCACTTCTCAAATGTAATCAAAACAAATACATTCTACAGTGTTTGTTTACAATTCATAAGACTGGGAAATCATTTAAGATGCTCTCTATAACTGTGGGATATTTAAATTATTTTGCAGTATCAAATGCTACTTCCTGAATAATAAAAATGTTAGAATTGTGTTTGATGAGGGAGAAAAAGTCTGAGGGCTGTAAAGGCTGAAGCCCCTGACAAATCTTCCACAGGTGGAGCTGTGACAGCTGACAGATAGCCAGTTAGAGAGTTAGCAGGAGACTCCTATCCCTGGTTTGAATAAGCACCCACCATAGACAAAACTGCAGGCGCCTACTTTCTGACCAGCCCCCCCCCACCCCCTGTCCCGCACTTGTTTGGAACCGGTGCTGAAAAACTCTGAAAAAGCAGAGTGTCGTGCTGAAACACATTTAATTGGACAGGTAGCTGACGCCTATTAAAAAAAGTGCCAGGATGCAGAGCTCACTTCTGGAACTCCTTTCATTAAGAAGTGAGCCGTGAATGATGCTATCACATTGAGATTAAAATGAGAAAATGTCCTCTGAGCTTAGACGGTTCACATAATATTATTTAAATAGCTTTCATGAAAAGGGGATTTTCATGATATGTAAATGGCTCAAAGGATACTCCCTTCTTTGCTTGTTTCTTGCATACTTTCCATTCCAGGGAGAGCAGCTGCCACACGCCGAAACAGCTGGAAAGAAACAGAATGAGGGCACTTTGTTATTTAGGAATACACAACAAGAACACTTACTAATTAGACCTGTTAATTTCATTTCATTTCATTTCATTTAATGTGAGAATAATATCCAGTGATCTAGATAACATCCACTGTGCTTTTTCCCCAATTTCCATGCAGTCATTTAATACTGCTTAACTCTTTTGGGTGGTATTGTGACATTGAAAAAGTAAAAAAAATGATTTTAAACAATGTATATGTCAAGTATAATGTCTAAATTCATCAACATTTTGAGTAAACACAACAAAAAAATCATGTTTACACTGCCATGATTTGGCACATCTTTTTTCAATGATAAAAAAATGTCAAAGGGTAGTCTTATTACATAACTTATTAGCTCTCATGAGAGATTGTGAGATTGATGCCTGAAGGCTTAAATCTGCTGACACAACATCTCAGTGGATAGTGATGACACAGCCAAACAGTGTGAACAGTGCAGCCTTTTGAGGCAGTACTGTGACCTTTGTTTTGGAGGTTTCACACCCCTATGTTCCATCCTGGCATTTCGCTGTTAGTCCACAGTCTGAAGTAAGTGAAAAATAGCCTCGTCTGTCTGCGCTGCTATGGGCTGAGAGAGGCGCCTGCCAGCAACACCATTCGCTGACAGACACAATACAGCTTGCCTTCATCCCTCTGCTTATTAACTTAACAGACAGTCGTTGTTTCCGACCACAAACATCCGTTCAGAGACAAAACACTGTTGTTGAATCCGGCTGCCCTTCTCTTTGTATCTGGAACCCATAAATGTCTTTAAACCTTAGCATTACTAATAAAATGTCACTAAAAAGGAACAAATACATGCACAATTCAGTCTTGGTGAGATGTTGGCAGTGGCAGCATGGACAGGAAGAAATACTGCTATACTACTATCAGTATGGTATTTGTATGAAAAACAAGGAACCTTTAAAAAGGTATCCTGTGGACTGTTTGACCACTATCAGTAAAATTGATACGGAACAATGTTTTGATGAGTAGGTCCCCGTTTCGTTTTTTCATCTTTTGCATTCACTCAGGGCTGCACACCATGAGCACTTTTCTGACGAGATGCACATTGCTTCTGCAATTTTCATGCTTTACTATTACTACACGGTTGGTGGCTGTAACGCGCTACGACATAGCAATGTGTCAGGAAAGACAGTAAAGAAGTAGGGCTGAGGGAAGCTCGTAGATATTAAATACGTGGATAACGGCGCACATTTTCAGACAGTCTCTCCTGGAAGACATTAGGTGTGGTTCCATCTACCAGTTTTTATGTGCATTTTCAATTTGTGGATGAAAAAACGAATGTAGAAACGCTGAAAATTCGAAAAAATCTCGATATATTGCAAAAAAGGTTTTACGTTTGGCTGAGGTGGAAAAGTTGGTGCATCGATAAAAGCAAAATGTGACAAAGTGCAATGGAAACAGCTTTAGAAAAGTAACAAAACGTTGTGTAAAAACTGAAGCAAAAAAGAGCTAACGAGAGAAGTTCAAACCCATCTATCTAAGCACCAGACTTACTCTGAACTCACCTGTTTGACGTTGTAACCCGTCTTGGCGCTGGTCTCTATGAACATGACGCTCAGCTCTTTAGCCCTCTGTTCACCTTCCTCAATTGTGATTTGCCTGTGAAAAGAAGGGAATCATCCTCAAAACACTGCAGAATAATGCATTAGAAAAAATAAACTGTTTACTTTGGGCACAATACAGAGGCTGATTTTCTCATATCATGATTCAACAAAGACAAGCAGACTCTCCACAAACACCGGCCGTTATCTGCAGCTGAAGCTTCCGTTGGTCTAGGCTGGTGCGGATACACCAGACCTAATTAGCTCTTAGTGACTGAGAACGATTAATTAGATTGTCCTGCGAGAAATTAAGAAACAGGCAATTTGCATTACATTTTAATGAATCTGGAAGTAATTGCTTGGCTGTGAAACAGAGACTGTGTCAGGTGTCCATTAACACAAACAGAGAGATCAGTGCAGTCCTGCTGACTCCGCAGCCCACACAGCAGCAGGTTCGTAAAGACGAGTGGCCTAAATCAACCTGCCACTGCTCTTCTGGGAAAACCCTGACGTAACCAGTTTGTTCCTCTCAACACAAAGGGAATCTGAGCAGTGTACTATCACAACAATGCCACTTCTTTACTTCGAACTAAAAGCAAAGCATTAGACAGAGCAGCCTTATATTGAACTGATCCTCCTCTTCCTTAAATAACTCCTCCTTTGCATCATAGCACAGAACAAAGAGAAATTTTGTCTTTATGAGATAGGTAAAGACATTTCTGCAGCGAGTACAGAAAACACTGCACTGGAGATGTATTTACATAATAACACCACCTGACAGAGATGCACCAGCACTGCTAGAGTGGCTATTTCTGGATGCATGCGTCCAAGTTTAAACTTAAACAACACTGAGGTTTATTCATCATCAGACAGGAAGTTGGAAAGAAAATTGCAGAATGGATGGACAACATGAGGCTCTTACTTAAGCCACTGACGAGAACATATCTTTAACAGTATATGCAAATAAGGGAGCGGTATCATGAGTGTCCATGGTCATTGTGAACTGAAGCAAAACAAACGTTAACAAAAAGGTCAATTTGACCTTTGCTTGCTTTTGTTATATTATTTTTAGTGTAACCACTCATTCTAGTAGGAGTCTAAAAACAAACAACCATTTCCGTAGTGAGCCTGAAGTGCGAAACGTTGACCTCATGACAGCCTCCTCATTTGCATAATGAAGAAATACGAAAAGAAAGGTATAGAGAAAATACAGAAATAAATACACACATTTAAGCTTGAATAAAAATGTAAAAAAATTAATTTTAATAGAAATAAATGCAAAAATAAATATATAGTAAAGTAAATAAATATAAGAATGAATACAGAAGGTAAATAAATAAAGAAGAACATTTAAACAAAAGTATAAAATTATGTCACATTTTATCAATAAATGAATGCGTACATATTTTTTATATTATTTTTGGTACATTGAATGGCATATTAATTAATTTAGACACTTTTTTATTTTTCATTTTGGCAGCTTCCATCCTTCATAGAAAGTTGTCATCCACAGTGGCAAACCCACATTATCTCTCAACTCTGTAGTTCTTCTCAGCTCTACAGAGCTTTTAGCGTTTATTGTTTTGGTTTTATGGTCCCCAACTTTACTGCTTCCTATTGAATTTACATTTGCCACGGGGGCAAAAACACAATTTCAAATGAATGTTAATATTGTTCTGGTTGAGCTGCAAATGTAAACAAGTTGTCAAACTGTAACTGTAAACTTCACACCAAAGTATTGTAGCAGTATAGAAGAAAAGAAGAGAAAAGCTGCACAAAATACTTCCTTTAAGTGTACTCCACTCGGCCGATGCTGCCTGATGTACGATGCACACTAGGTTTCCCTTATGCAGGGCTCTGGGGACTCTGCAGCACCTAAATGGTGCATACTTCAATTCCCCCAGATACGGAGCATTGTGAAAAGCTCTACTATGCATGAATGAACGAACAAACAAACAAAGAGAAAGCCCATCGGATAGTGCTCCTCTCGAGCAACTGATAATCAAATTGCACCATATTACAGTAATGCAAAACACACACATCTCTGCTTCTTCTCAAGCGATGTCTAATGTGGGGCTAGATGTGTTAGTGCTGATAGTCTGTAGTAACTAAATTGCATCATTGACTTCTGCAAATGTTTTGAAGGTCCAGCAACACGCACAGCTACCTAGAAACAGGTCTAAGATGCCAGAGAAAAACACACTACTGTACATCCCTGCCAGGCTTTTATCTCTCCCTCTTACCGGGAGGTTTGATGTCTTCCAACTCATTTGTCAATGTCAGCCACATTATTTACAGTGCTGTCAGATCATGTGCCAAGTCATTTCCTCAGACACTGGCATACGATGTACATGCACTACTGTTCTTTTTCCTTTGAAGTATCTTTCTACATTGTCATACAGTGAATCATTATCAGAGTATTTCTTAGAGATAAAAACATGTTGTACATTTTGGGAATTCTAGCATCTATCTTTTGTTCAATTAATTTGGACATTTGGACTTTACAACGCTCTGGAGTTATTGGAAATGTTTGGATCACACAAGTCTGAAAATCTTGTACAGCCACCACTGGAATCTTAATCTACAAATAGTATAATACTGATAATATTAGTGTAGCCTCATATTTATCTGACAGTGTGCAGATATACCAGCTTTAAACACAATGAATAGACATGCAAAAGTAAAAAGAAAGAAAAGCTGCGCAGCATTCAAATGTTGATTTAGAAGCTTCAAACTATTTGATACAGCCCTGTCACTTGAATTTGACTGTTGTCACGTAGCATCACTTTAGCCACTGAAAACATGTAACAGTACCCATAGAGACAGCAACGTTTATCATCTCTTGTATGTGAAACATTTACTTGCATGTACAACCACATTTGCTTGGGGAATAAAAACTGGAGCACCAACAAAACTGTGGAGCTACTGTAGTTTAAGAAAAAAAAAAAGGGAAAAAAACATTTAGATTTTTCTTGTTAAGCAAAAACCTGCGTGGCTCATACACACAGCAATGGGACCGACTTACCTCTGAGAAGAAGCTCATTAGCAGAGGATGCTGAGAGGAGGTTGATGCAGTAAATAGACTTTACTTCTTTACCATGGAACATTTACTAGTTGTAACTCACAGACGTCTTTAAGACCCAACTAAAAGGCTAAGATAAATTACCCATGAATTAAAGGGAAAGGGTTAAGTAGTATTCAGTTCACTTACCACCACCCCAAATTCTGTGGAGTAATATTTTAGATAGCTAGATATATTTAGGCATAACATAAGATACGTTATGATAGAACAGAAAGTTAGGATTATTAGTATTATTAGCATATGAGCATTAGTGTAAGTTTAGTGTAATCTTTTTATTCAATTGTTTCTCTTACTACACCCCCTGTGTAGTAAAGACAATATTAATAGAAATAGTAAATTACCTGTATTCACTGTTCTTGTCTTCCTTGGTTGATCTGTAAATGTTTTGTCTTTTGCTTTGCTATTTAAAGAGAAAAGCCTACATAAGATAAAAACCTGAATGTTGTACACATAACCAGCTGTCTTAAGGTACATTGGTCTTTATTGATAATCATATCATCTTGAATACGGTCCTAACTACATTGTGGAAACAGATGGGGTCCTTTATATATGCCCAGTCTTCCTGTACCCAAGATATCTCAATCTCAACATCTTAGTTTTTATGGCAGCCATGAACTTTTATTGACAGATCCAGTGAGATGCACCCTGGAAACTGCATCGCCAGCAGTTTTTCTGCTTCCCCCTCAGTCGGTTACACATTGAATGTAAGACACAAGTAGGCCAATGGGAGCTCAGTATGTCCTCAACATCATAATGCTGTAAATGTTATTGTTACTGCATGGGAAAATAATGCTGACAAGAACAATGCAATTGGAGCATAATGTATGCATGGTTACTCCACGACCACATGAGGAAACATTATTTGTCAACATGCTCGACAGAACACTTTTACAAACCTTAAGAACAGGAAGTGGACTCTATGCTAAAGGACACCCCCGATCACTCACCACGCAACCACACCATCATCTACCATGTTGGCCCACTGTTTTCTTAAAATGACACTAAGATCAGTCAGCCAGACCAGAAAGCAGATGGTCATCTGTTTTAGCAAAGTGTTCACTTGGGAAGTGTCGCCAGCAAAGAAATAGACCAGAAGACTCGGATAAAGGATGTCCCAGAGGACAACAGAACGGCAATAATACAGAAGAGAGAAAGACGACTGGAGTGTTTGTCAGCCTCTGTCAGCCGATGCTACAACTGTCAACTAATGAGGACTCTTGATGTATATTGTGAACTAATGTGCAAGTGTATTTACATATGCATGACTTTCTCTCAGATACAAAAGTCATTGCATATGTAAACTAGAAAAGGTCACTCAGGAGAGTGCAGATCTCCGCCAGGTGTGTCTCCTCCCAAGCAGAAGAGTAGAATCTCACCCAATTGTCCCTCCCGGCCTCTTACAGTCAACATGGTGGCGATGATAACAAAAAATGGGAATTTATTCATCTCGTATCCTAATGTTAGTGAATCATAACATATCGGATGTGGAATTAATCTGCATATGTTCTAAATGAGACCAAACTTTTCTATGGATGTTAGTTTTTGAGCCACGATAAAGGCCAAATGTGGCCTGCAACAGACTTTGTCAGGCTTGTTTTTAGCTTAGCCGATTGCCGGAAATGCCTTCTGCTACTGAAGCAGTAGCTGATCACTGCGGTCCCTTCTGGCCGGTTAAGAGGAGTCAGCAGTCAATGACTGTATAAAACAGTCAATTAGGCTGGTGGGTGCAGTTGTATGCAAGAATGGCTGTGGACAGACAGCTACACACACGACCAAACACATGATCTCCCCACAGCTTGTATACGATAGGAAAACTGTGAAGCCGATCACTGTGGGTACGTTTAATTTCAAGAAGGTGTAAAAGGTACATAAATATGCGTTTCACAAGAAAGAAAATAAGTGATTACTAAAACAAGACCAGAGTCTACAGCTATGCTAGCAGCACTGTGAGGCTGTGCTCGGGTAGCATGCTAGCATGCTCACAATAACAACACTAACATGCTGATGATAAGCAGGTATAATGTCTACCATGTTCACCATCTTAGTTTAGCGTGTTAGCATCTGAACATTTGCTTATTAAAGTTGTGTAGTGTAAACCTCATCAAGAGACAGAAACAGGTATTGTTCAGTGCTTCAGCAGCCACGGCACATTTCTGCACATATGCATGAAGTCATTTAATTATTCATGTCAACTACTCCACACTGCCATTTTGGACACGTCTCTCTTGTAGAAGAGATAATGCATCTCAAGAATCCAACAGAATCAATAAGAATTAAACAAACACAACTATTAACGAAAATTCAGTATATCGACACATGTTAGGGAATAACAGATAAAGTTATTATAAAGTGGTTCAGCTAAATTATCAACACTTCTTGAAGGATGTCAGGAATAGGACTTTTAAACAAAAATAAGAAGCAATATTGGAACTGAAGATGTGCCAGGCTGTCTGGGATGTTTCTCATATCGGTATCATATTTCACTTTACATCTGCAATCTATAATGCATTTTGGCACACAAGACATTTTATGGTTACATTTTCCCTTTATTTCCCACTATTGTATATTTCTGCTTCATGTCATCTCATTTTTACCGTTTCTCTAAGCATTCCCAGTACAAATCAATTTATTTTTCCTTCTCAGCTATATTAAACATCCTGCTTCATCAGCTTTTACGTCCATACATATCTATATATGAAAAATAATTCCCTCGTGCACACCGTTCATGATAGCTCAAGTGTCACCAGGGGCACTGAGTAATTTCCAGAAGCAAGCAATAATGTTCTCATTTCAAAGCAATTACAGCAGCCGAATTGCCTAATATTCCACCATAATAACTATAACAACACTAAACATAACAAGTTATGCTAATGAGTGTATTCATTTAGATATTTCATATATAATGTAGCAAACATTAATTTCTTATACCCGTCTTGATATAACATTGAGGTGGCGTTAATATCAAATTCATATGGTAAAGTATTAAGGAGTTATTGGTCTGAAGATAATCAGTCTGTCTTATTAAGAAACAGATTTATTCACCAAGACGTTCTGAAAACTAATGAAAGTCAGCCTGATGTTTTTATCATGTTTTGTTCTCGAGGTATTGTGCTCGACTGAATGTTCCTACAGGCTGACATTTTGCACATCATGATTGCCATGGTGTCAAGACATAAAAAGAAATGCTGACAAAAAGACTAAAAATGTGATGGAAGCATGGATGGATTACTGAACGGGCCCAGGGGTCCAAAGTGTCAGGCCTCCCCTGGCATTCACCTAGAAAATGTCATTCAAAGAGACATGTGCCAACAGGAAGAGACTCAAAACAACCATAAAGAAACATAAAATTACTATAAAGAGACACTAAGCAACTACGAAGAGACTCAAAATGACCACAAAAAGAGGTTTAACAACTGTAGTCTGCATGTCTTGCTCCTTTGTAGGCGAGCTGGTGGGGCCTTTTGCATGTCTGTGCAATGGAGCCCGTTGTCTCCTCATCCACCCATAGATACGATAAGTAGGGATGTCACGAGAACCGATACTTTAGTACCAGGTTTTTGTCAAAATTCTGACAACGCGATACGTAGTAGTAATTTCTTTTACAGTACCACAGGTACCGTAGTGCCCGGTAATACCATAACGCCTCGAGAATAACAGCGTCCCATCGTCTCGGGGGCAATAGAAAAATATGTTTGAGACGCAGTAAACTCACTATCGACGCGTCCAGGGGACAAACCCTATTTTAACCCTAGAAACCAAATCTGTGTTGAAATCGGCTGGAGGAGAGCTAGCTAACGTTAGCTGTTAGCAGCCGGTGGAGCGAGGTTCTATAGAGAAGCACTACAGTGCGTTCATACTCAAGTAAAAATTAATACTGGGCAAAGGTCAATTAGAACGTTATTATGATGTGTTAAAATGTAATCTTGTAAAAGTGTATGTTGAAGTACATGGGATTTATTGACCACCAGGACCAAACTCTGGAAATGGGGTGACAGGGCCTTCTCAGTTGGAATGCCCTCCCAAACCACATCAGACAGTCAAACACCATCGTTCAAGCAAGCCCTTAAAACCCACCTCTTCAAGATTGCTTCCTCCTGCTTCCTCCTTCCCCCATCTCATGACTCCGCTAGTTTTAACTGCTCTCTGTTCTGGTTTTCTTTTGTTCCGTTTTGTCTTTTGTTTGCATCTTGTGTGTACAAATTTGTATATATACGTCTGTCTTTATGCTTGTACCGAATGTTTCTAAATTGTAAAGAGTCTTTGTGTATCTAGAAAATTGCTATATAAATTAAATGTATCATTATTATTATTGTTTTCTTTTAGTTTTTTAACATGGTATCGACAATCGTGTAATTTCACTGGTTTCTAATGTCGTCACATCCCTAGATACAAGTACTGTCGTAGAAGGCAGGTTTAGTGGGAACAACATACCTCTTATCGGACAGGTCTGTTTTATTGCCGACCAGCATAATGATGACATCACTTCCTCTCTCTGTTCTCACATCCTCGATCCATTTTGACGTCTGCTGGAAGGAATTAACATCTGTTGGGAAGAAGAAAACAAAGTGAAGAAAAAAAATTAAAGATGCTGTTTGTAGAATTGCAGTAACGTTCAACACGCCGACACCTCTCCTGCTGTTACTGCTCTAAACAAAACCATTAACATTTCAACGTTTTAAACACTGACATGCTTGGTGGTTTTTTATAACAGCTGGCAGGAAATAATGTGAACTCTGCAGGCAGAAAAAAAATCCAACATTTTGTGTTACATGGTACTGCTAATTATTAATGCAAGAAGAAGATAAAACCCCATGTGATAGATCGTATAATAATAATATCTTACACATCATAATCTCAAGATATTAGCTGATACATGATACTTTATGATACACCCAGGTCTGGAATTGCACAATAAATCCATGTTACAGTGTAAACGCACAGCTCAGTAGCATGTTTAAGTTCTTAACAAATCCCTTTGACCTTGCCACGTCCATTGAGTATGCAGGCTGGCTGACATGCAGTCTAAAAGTATTGTATTCTTTGACTGGGACTTTGATTAAAAAACAGGGCCCATGTCTTTTTCAGGGTGAAAAAAAGATCACGTTTTTGGGGGATGATAACCCATATTTCTCTATAAAATCAGAAATAAAATTCATGTTGTGTTACAGTTAACATTAAAGCCATGTTACTTAAGTGTACGTTGCTCTTTTAAACAATTAAGTAGAAGCAGATTTAATGTCCAACTGGCTATTACATAGTTGTACCTCTGTGGATGAGCAAGGGTCACATTCTAAATACTACAGTTGAATACTATTTTTTTCACTGCCCTACTACTGTTAAACAGAATACATTAGCTAGGTAAAATAAATTAAGGATAAATCAAAAAATATACAATTACAAATATAAACTTTCTCCTATTCGGTTTCTTTTTTCCCTCCAGGAAAACCGAGGAAACGTGGCTTACGGAGCAGAAATATATCCTGTACCAGACCATTATTTCTAAGATTCAGATTGACATTAAGAGAATTTGAGAAGGAGGGAGGTTAAAAGTGTCATCTCATTGCAGAGTGGATCCAATTTGCTTATGAGAAATATCAAGGAGATATTTGATATTTGTGAAATCTAAACTTGGATTCCGCTACTCAGGGGTATCCATCTGTCACACGTGTTTCATATTAGAGATAAGTTATTGGCCAAAGCTCTTTAGAGAGATGAACACTGACTGTGTATTACAGAAAAAGGAGTTGGACACTTAGAGGTCCAGCAGCTAAGTATAAGTATGATATTCAAATATTTCATAAGGGCCAGACAACACATTTTGATTAATGTAAAAATTATAATTCTCCAACATTTGCACAATTAGGGATATGTTGCATTTGATTAAATTAGGAAGATGAAGTATACCAATAGGGCTCAGCTGTCAAGCGACCCTTAACTAGCCCTGGTGATGCTTTAGGCTCTGGTAACTTTATGGCTGAGTAATGTCTTTGGTATACATGTATGTAACTAGGCAGTACCGCTCTACACCAATTAACAACAATTAAATGATTTTTTAGTTTTTTACTATAATCATAGTTAAAGCAAGAAAATTATTATTTATATTAGTTTTTTTAAATATGTAATATCATGGGTAGAGGAGGGGTGCTATCAGTCCAAACGTGTTTTTAAACTGAATTGTCAAAATTGTATTAAAAAAATGTGGGACACTTACTTGTAATGTCGTAGACCACCACGGCCACAGTGGAGTCCCGTATATAACTGGGAATGAGGCTCCTGAAGCGCTCTTGTCCCGCCGTGTCCCAGAGCTGCAACCTCACCTGGGGTTCAGAGAGAGAAAGCTGAGGAGGCTGAGATTATTCAGATAGTCAGAGAGCCTGGGAACAGAAGGCTCCCTCCACACACACAGTACACATCACAACAGTACAATGAGATACTCAGCACAAGATTCACACTAGTGCATTATTTATACGAGTGAACTCCACACGATGACACTGATGACATTCGAACTGCTGTATGAAAGAGTCCCCGAGACAAACAGACAAGCAGGCAGACTGCATTCATATAAAGATCACAAGCTAGACAGACGACATGCTGCTCATCAGTACTGTTAAGTAACGTTTCAGCACATGCATTATTGTAGTGATCAGCAGTTAGACACATTACAGACATTTAACATCCTTGTCATGACATGATACAGCTGTAACTGAGCTTCTTACCGTTCGATCTTCCAAGTACATGGTTTTCGACAGGAAGTCAATTCCAATTGTGGCCTGGTTTAGAGAAAGAAGATATCCAAGATCAACATCACTGTTAATGCCTCGAAAAGCAAAGACTACAGTATTTATGAGGAATTGAAAAATGCAAGTTAAAGATGCAAAAGGGAGAAAACTTTCAGACCTTGCAATGACAAAGTTGGCTTCTTTTCAATATAAACTACAGGCTCATAAAACATTAATTTCATTCAGTAACTATTCTACTAGTCGTTTGCACCATGTGTTGTAAATCTTCCTAATATTCTATTCAGTATGCATCTTAAACCCTATGAACCCCAAGCCGTTTCAGGGCATTGTTTTGCTCCTTTCACATTTTACTCACTGTGACCTTGTTTTTCACTGCAATATGTAAGGCCTGCACCTCTGCAGAAACAGCACAATCATGAAAAACAGCACAATCACGGCTAGAAGTCGGGAGAACTCACACAAAACTGTTGTGCAGTATTACAGGTATAATGCCATAAATCATCTTTTTTTTTTTTTTTTTTTTTTAAAAACGCAAGTTGAATTTCTTTGATCATTTCTTTTACAAAAAAAATTAATTAATCTATACATAAAGCATTTTATATATAGTGCCCACAGGTGTTACTGATATTGAAAAAGAAATTGGGGCTCCTCATGCTATAAATATTGAACCATTTACATTTTTACAAACTCTACTTCCAACCTCTCTTGTCCTCTTCCTCTCTGCTCTGTTTAAACAGCCTGCAGTTCAGTCAAAGTTTCATTTTTTCATGGCTTCCCAGTTGCGCTGAGGAGCGCAGAATTTTATGTTTTTCACAGCAGCTTTTTTACAACTATTTATTTTAGGTGAATATTTAATGAGACACGTAGAATAAAGTGAGTTTTATGAAATATTACTATTTTAAGCTTAGATTTGGTTATTTTCCAGACGGAAGCGTTTGTCACAAATGATTCCTTTGAGGAGGTCGTAAATGTGAAAATAATTAATATGTTAAATGGAGTCATTTTGGCGATTTTAAAAGAAAACATGCTTTTCAAACCCGCCAGCGGGTTGTGGGGTCAAATATGTCTAAGAACGAAAAGTTTGAGTTTGAAAAGAAGTTTGAAATGATACTTGTAATGACAGCTGGTTAAGACAGATGTGGTTTGTGACCCGTTCATGTGGTGCATCCAGATTTCTCAATGTGAAGGGACGAGGGTGTAAAGGGCTCAACGGTAGTGGGTGTAGGACGGACCCAGGATTACGCAGCAGTCCCCAGCTGCATGTTTAAAGCTTGTGTGACCCCGGCCTGCAAACTCCAGCTGGAGCACGTACTTATAGGTAATTCCCTCTCAGCCTATCCAACCTGTCTGCAGAGGATGCCGTTTCCTGCTTTATTTTAACAGCCACATTTATTTTGTTACATTTTATTTGTACAAAGACACATTCTGATACATGTGTACCCATCTGTGATTAGGAAAGTGGGTGTATCCTTTGTTTGTCTATGGTAGGCAGTCCAGCAAGGTGCCACTGCCCACTTTGACAGAACTGGGCATCAGCAGCTTGATCACGCACTTGTTTCCTTGGCAATGCCAGCGACAACAGTGGCCTAACTCAGAGAGTCTGGCAGGGAGACAGGATGTAATTTATACTCTTCCTTTACACTCCGTTACTAGATCGAGCACTAAAAAATAAACAGCCTCAAAGAATTAAAATGATAAAGTAATAGTGAGCTAAATAAAAATACTTTTTTGGCTGTATCAGCCCCAAAGCAGGCATTTCCAAATAAAATCAACTATTCCTCCTGGCACAGAATAGAAAAGCACACATTTGGTTAAATTGACTCACCACAACAGTCCATAAAAATGACCTTGATGTTAAAGAAAGCTTTTTAAATTTGGGTCACCAGAGAAAACATTTTAAATAGCTGATTTGGAGTGACATTGACACAATATCTTGAATGAAGTTAAAAGCACAGAGATGTGGCAGGAGTTTTTCCTGGGGGTGCTGGCAGAGGTGCTGTAGGCTCTTTCTGGCCCCAGTTTTAATTATAGAATCCCACACAGACAGCTATACATGAACGGATTAGATCACCAGAAATTATTAATATTCCTTTTAAATTTTTAACAACTACACATTGTTAGAAGACAGGCCATGGCTTTCCCCATTCTGCCAAGGACGAGGGCAAAAAAGAGGGATTTCACTCGCATTATATTTAAAATTTGTTATTTTTTCTTAAATATGTAATTAAGATATTGGTCTTAAGATTTTTTTTATTTGTGAAATCATCATTAAATTAATAAAAATGTTTAGGGGACATTGGGAGACATCTTTTGAGAGAGTCATTAACATTTACTCCATTACACAATAATAGAGTTTTAGAGTTAAAATCACACTGAAGGTGACAGGAAAACATGTTAATTCTAGTTTGATTGAGAGGTGAATGAACTGTATCTTAATAAAAGCAGCCATGTCAGCTGATCAAACTAGTATTGGCATTGGTACGACTATCTTAAATATAAATTTCTGTTCTCTTCATATGTAAACTCCATTAACAGAAAACTGGATTTGCAAATAATTGTTTGACTAAGTTTATTTATATTTGAATAAATGGATTTCCCACAGTTACCACATATGCGTAAATAAATACAAGGAAAGACAGAATATGAGACTAGACTAGAGGTTAAAGAATTAAATGATTAATGGATGTGTCGATAGACAACGTTTTTTTTGTTATTTTTATTTTGATAATAGATTAATCGTTACAGTCAGGACCAGCTTTCCAAAGTTAAGGGTTTGATGCTTTTTGTTGTCATGTATCATTGTAAAATGAAAACCTTTTGGTTTGACTGTTGGTGGGGCAAGACAAGACATTTGAAAAAATCACCTTGAGCTCTGGCAAAACGATTAATCGAAAGAAATTGAGAAAATATTCAGTTTAATCGATTGAAAATAATAGTTAGTCGCAGCCCTAGTCAAGACAATCAGAAAAAAAAGGAAAGACATTTAAATAAAAGGTATTTGTGACGATCACACTTATTCTGCTATAGACCAATCCTGCCACCAGTTCAGGTAATAGCAGCGGGGAATTTGTTACAGTGGGTTGTATGCACTCAAACATGATGACTCAGCTGCTCATTTAAGGCAATTTAGATGAAAATCACATTTGGGTAATGTGAGCGGTTTCTGACAAATACTGCTGCGTTCAACCACATGGAAATAGAGGCACAGGTAACATTACTGTTGTGACACAGTGTGTATGTTGAGCAACACCAGAAGAAAAATCTCCGCTCCACTTTTGATTTAGCCAGAACATTATCTCAAGTATTGAATATTTGCATTCAGACAGAACACAATTTATTCTTGTGAATACCAAAAGGAAAAAGGTAGATGATTAATGTGTTTCAGCACAGTACTGCAGTGATGGATTAGGCCTTAAGTATAGTGAGGAGAAGGGATGTTTGTGACTTTTTGGTGACGGCAGGAGTTGGAATAAACAAACACTTCGGGCTGATTCCATAAAAACAATCTTGTAACCCAGTGGGATTGTCTGACATTCAGTCTCATGCAACATGTTACAGATTCCAGTGAGCTCTGTCGACCAGCCCATCTCTTTATACTTAGCACAGGCTTCACTGTTTACTACTACTCAGGGTTAACCTGTGAGGAGGACATGGAGCATGAGGCCTGCAATAATCCAAAGGCTAAATGGTATTGGTGAGGTTTGCACCAACATGTTGCATTTATGACTAAACAGAAATGCAACATTTGGCTTTAATCACTGCATGTTACTTAAAAAGTCAGAAGCCTTTTTCTAATTATGGTATTGCTGCTTTTATGCAAGTAGAGAATCTGAATACTTCCTCCACCACTGCTGCTCCCACCAGGACTTCCATGGTCCTCCATCTGGCAGGGATGTTGTTAAACCAATAGACCTCGAGTCACAGTGGCCATTTGCTCACAGCACCATATTTGACCGCAGTTTGTGAACACGAAAAATCGGATTAATTGGGGAATTAACTGCCAGAACAAGAGGGGATAGATCAGTCTATGATCATTCCTGCGCCATCCGACAGCAGGCTGTGTATATTAATATATGTAGAGCATAACAATTACAGCATGCTACATTTGTAACCCCAGTAATGAGTAGTGCCGGTGTAGGTTCATAATTAGTCTAGTTAACTCACTTTGCTTGTGTCACAAAGCCTTATGGGTAGATTTGTACCCCGCTACGACATTAAGATTAAGCAGTACTCCAACCCCGATAGCAGATTGAGTTGTTGAAGCAAGAAAAAAGTCACTCTGGCAGGATAAAATACAGTTAGAGAGATAACAGAGGATTAGGGCTGTATCTAACAGTTATTTCTATATTTTCATTATCGTTAATCTATCGATTCCTCGTTTTAGTCACAAAAAAAAAAAAAAACTCCAAAGACGTCTTCCAACTGTTGAATTTACCATTGTATAATACGGTCGAAAATATTCACATTTGAGAAGCTGAAACCAGAGCATGTTTGGCAATGATAAATAATTAGTAGTTATCAAAATTGCAAAAAGATTCATTCTCTGTTATTGACTAATCAATTATTCGACTTGTTTCCGCTCTACAGAGAATATAAATGTATCGTAAAACTTTTATTTTTTTTTTCATTGTCCCTAACATTTAACATGCATTATCTTTAAACTGTTCCTGTTGTAGGGCTGCAACTGACGATTGTTTGCGGAGTGAATAAATCTGCCCATTGTAATCTCAAAACATTTTTTTATTAATTAAATGCCCATCACAATTTCCGAGAGTCCAAGATGACGTCTTAAAAATGCTTGTGTTATCTGACTAATAGTGTAAACAAACCCCAAACATAATCAATTATACAAAGAAATCCTCGTGTTTGAGAAGCTGAAACCAATTATTGTTGGCATTTTTGATAGAAAAAGAAAAAAGGCGTAAACAATTTAGATTTAATTTCGATGCATTGTTTCAGTTCTACACTGTTTAATCAAATAGGATAATACATATTTGCTAGAAGATGTGGAAACAATTGTTTTGCAAAATAAACTATTTTCAAATTTAGTATTATGAAAGACTTAACTGAAATACAGAAAGAAGACAACAGAGGTAATAAGAAAAAATGCACGTCTTTAATGTCTTATTCTCTGCTTCAAAATGTCACAAAGCGTGACATTATATATATATTTTTTTCAAAATCAGATCCACCAGTTGCTACACTAAATATCTGAGTATTTGAGCAGAGCAGACAGATGCAGTCACAGCCTGGTGGGCAGGCCTGACTGACAGCTCCACAGCTGACAAAAGCTTTCTGCCTCTGGAGGGCTCTGAGCCCTTTAGCATGTGCTGCCAGGCAGCGAGGACGCCTGCCTCTGTCTCCCTCGGCTGGGTGGCTGCTTGATGGGAGTCTGCTGCTTTAGAGGCAGCAAATCTGACTCGCCTCGCTCACATCCTCCTGCTGACTAAAGCCACTACCACGCTCGGCTTCATCTTTCTGATGACCCTCGGTCTCTAAATTCACTGCTGCTCTTTCTTCAGAAGAATTGAACTGGATCTGCTCAAATCTAAAAGCTTGACGCACAAGAAAACAAAAACATTTGGTGATCCGTATGTAGGCCTGAAAACGGTGCCTTCATAAATCTTCTCATCAGGGCAGATGTGTCCTGCAGGCTCACATTCATAACATGTTTCCACCCTCACCGGGCAAATCTAGCCTCCCCTCTGAGCAGCAGCATAAACACTCGCACTGAGCTAATGCATGCAGCATATTAATTAATACTCAAAGGTCTCTGGTGTTGAGCTTGAAAAAAAACTGCTAAATCATTTACAGCGCTACCTGTCACGGAGCCGGGGAGGAAAGAGAAGTGGCATTAAGACACGGGGGGGGTGAGGGGGGCAGCATGCAAACACACACTTTTAGGAAAGTGGCTTTGATATATGGCTACAAAGCAGAGGTTGTGGCACCCATAGCAAAATCATTAATCCACTATCTAAAAGAAGAAGGGAATAGAGGGCTGCAGGAATGAGTCCTAAAACTGGAAATGAGTAAGCATTTTTTCTGCACTTCCGGTTCCCTCGTCTCAAAGTCAATGTTTTTTTGGTTGGATGCCTGAAATAAGATGATTAAAAGATTTTTATGTTTTGTTCTACGACACAAAATACGTAAGTCGTCTGGAATTTTGAAGCGTTTAAATGTCTTAAAAAAGGCAGTTGCCAACAAGTGGCTACAGGACTACAGAGGTTGTTAGGGACATTAAACGTTGATGTCACGCGACCGTGTTGTAGTTCGTTTATAGCCTATTGTTAGCTTTTTACTTCTGCCGATTGCATTTACGCTTCAAAAAGTGGTGTTCATTTGTGAAGATTATCTTGCTGAATATTATCTTATCTTTCCTGCAATAATTAAAAATCCAATGGAAAATTCCCATCGGCTCTTTGTCGAGGGAACAAGGGCGATGCTAACTTCCGGGTTAGCTTTTAAAAATGCATCATCCCTGCAGCACTCTATGAAGATGCTGTTTTGTGCACGAAGGGTTAGGTGGTGGATTCAAATGGCTTTGTTTTCCATAAAAAAAGCTTGGCTGCTGTTATCATTTGGTGCACAGGCCATTACAATAGTGTGGGGCAGATGCTGGCATTAAACAGCATATGGGGACATTATTAAATAAGCAGATGCTATCTGTCTTTTCAGCATGCTGCCTTCCCACTTAAAATGGAAGGACACAGCTGAAAAAGCGAGGTTGAGAAGAGATCTCCGTCCCTTCAGGCCTCATCACAATGAGACCGGTGCATACGGCCATCTGCCTGGAAAACAATGTTCCTCAGAATGACTGTGCTCTAATTTATCCTGCTGCATTCGGGTTAAGAATTACAGAAGTGGCCTTGGAGAGAGATGGACTGCAGGCAACAGCACACGCCATAGTTCACTCCAGGTAATAGTACTTAATAGTGTTCTACGTTCTGAAGATGATGCAGGAAATGACCGTTTCACATTTACTATCCATACATTATAGTCCTTATTTATGAAAGATATTATTCTTGCTGCAGGCATATTACGTTCCATAACATTTCATTGAAATAGAGGAGGTTTTTCCTTCAAAGTGTGGCCCCAAAACACCTGATGTACACCCTCTGTTTTGATGTGATAATCATGCTCTAACTTTTGGAAATATTTTTCAACAATTTGGTCAATATAAACAGGAAGTAAAATGTTGCCATTGATTCCGTGAGTTATGCTGTGGGCTACAACTTTTCAGCCTATATTTGTTTCCATTTTGGTAAAGTGGCATCATTAAAAAGTGTGCCGAATGAGCTCTTAGCAGATCCGATTTGCAATGTACTGACTGATGTAAAGAAATCTATCACTGGACTACTTTTAAACTGACGAAAACTTGAAGATTCTCAGGCAAGTTCTGAAGTTAAGGAGCGTTATTTTCCTACGATTTATAAGTGATTTATTGACGTTTATCTGACATCGGATATAATGGAATCCTCCAAAAATGTAAGTACTGAAGTTTAAATAAGTGTATCATGTCTCTATGTCAAAACGTCCTCATACCAAAACGACATATACGACCGTTTTATTTAACGCTGTGACATGGCTAGGTTAGGTTCAGGAAACGGCCATTGGGTTAAAATAAATGCGGGACGTAGTTACATGGAAGGTAGTTACGTCCATAACTTAAAAAATATGTGTTGCCCTTTGGTTTCACATGGGGCACGACCACAGGTCTCCTGGGTGACAGGCCTGCGTTTGTTTGCCTCACGTCTCTGGCCCTGCACTCCTACCTTCAACTCTCTCGTGCTCACCTGGGGGCATGTACTCAAAACAATTGTACATTTCCTAACTTCACTGTCCAGAAATACTATATTGGACTTCAAAATAGAGAGGCATCATTCCATTCTACCGACAGCTAGCAAAAAACATTTTGTTTTTAACCTCCCCTTTTTAACAAGAATTAATGCCAGCCTTTGAGTCTACAGCCAACTTTGCCCAAATATAAGCCTGTTCCACAGCAATTTGTGACAAAGAGATATTCAAAGAAACATCAACGCATCAAGAAGATTCAGCAGCTTAACAACATAAAGACATCCGCTCTAACAGTCACTGTCAAATGTCTGGCTCTGCAGTCTGTCATGACTTGCGAATGTAGAATATAAGAGAATACAGCAGCAACTGTGAAAGCACAGCATCACAGAGCGAACACAGACAATTTAATCCACACACAAAGAGCCATTCAAATCTCATTACAGCACAGCACAGTACTTCTGTGAACACTGAAGAATAGAGACGCGTTGCTTTTTTCCTTCCTTTTTGGGGGGTTAGCAGGATGCATGTAAAACCAAACAAGACAGGTCTTTGTAGCAACATTGAAAATATAAAAAAACACTAACGATTACAAGCTGAACAATATTTTTGACCATGTTAAACCATCTCAGCTCTCCAAGCTGTGCCACTCTCAAATCAAAAATGTGACTTTTTGGGAATTATGCTTCCTTGCATTCTGGCAGAGAGTTAAATGACAAGATCAATACTACTCTCATATCTGTCTGTTAAATTTGAAGCTAGCTTAGATTAGCTAAGCACAAAGACGGGAAACAGTTAGACTGGCTCTGTCAAAATGTAACAAAATATGCCAACTCTCCACTAGAAATAAGAATATTTCCCAAAAAAGGGTGAAAAAGGTAAACATTTTTACTAATAGATATCACCATGAAACAGTTGATTACATAAATTAAAGAAAATTATTTTTTGTATTACAAGTTTTCTGAAATTGTGTGTTTAAATATTTAAAAATATTAAAACACATACACATTCTAACTTTTGGTAGATTTAGGAGAAATCTATAGACGCAAATAGACAAAGTTAGTAAAATAAACACATAAATATGTATTTTGAATTTTTCCTTTGCACAAGTCTGAAAAAAGACCAAACTCTATGTTTTTGCCTTTATAAACTTCCATTCCTGGTGATAGAGAGAAAGTTTTAATTATAGATGTCTGTACTGAAGAGGACAAGAAAGTCAAGGTAGATTGAAGAGGTGAGCGAAAAGAAGTCATGACTTAGACCAAGAAGAACTAATGGCATCTTTAGAGACCGCTGTAGATGATTTAAAGGCAGGGGCCAGATTAACACGCAGCATGTCTCAAGCTTCAGAAGGACCAGGAGGCTGCAGAACATTATTAACTCTACTGGCCTGAGAGTAAGCCTGCTGGCAATTGTATACCTGATGGAAATGTCTTTTCCAACACACAAGTCCAGGTTTTGGTCAAAAAGTATTCAAGTATTTCTTACTTGAAGCAATACAGAAGTTTCTTCTGAGTCTGTGCAAGAGACTGCAGCAGAGACATTACTCTTTGAGGGGATTGAGGTTGCATGGCGTGAGCAGACAGATCATGCCGATGTTGTACAAGGCAATCCTAGAGGGCATCATTAGATACAGAATCCCAGCATGGTTTTGAGACCTAAAAAAAAGCAGTCTTGCCAGCATGCACAACACAACTATGGAAGAAAGATTAAGAACCCATACAGAGCCTGTACGAGCAGGCAGTCATGAAACAAGCAACACACATCATTGCTGACTCACAACATCCCCTTGTCACTGAGTATGAACCTGAGCCATCAGGAAGAAGACTGTGTGCCAAAGTGCAAATCAAATTGCTTGTCAGCTTCCATCCAGCTACTGAACTCGAATGCTAAATCTTAGTGCAACAGATTTTAGCACTTTAATTATACAGGTTCTTTTTAAAGCCGCTGTGTTGTCAATGTCAAATGTAAAGTCAATTGTTTCTTATGTTTCAAGTTGTTCTCATGTTGTTTTTTGTGATGTTTTAATGTAAACAAACAGACTTTAGCAATGTGCCCAAGACACATTTTCCTTCAGGGACAATAAAGGTAACTTTACTTAATGTTCAGTGCACTCATATACTGATGGTATTTCAGTGTTTCTTAGGCTAATGTTTATAACTTTGCACACAATCTACATGCTCATAACACTGTACATTCCCTCAATAAAGAGCCTTAGTGAGCTGAAACACACACACACACACACACACACACACACACACACACACACACACGCACACACGCACACACACACGCACACACGCACACGCATTCTAAACTATACGAGAAGGATGGCAGAATAGCTTGGTGAGATTTATGTTTAATTCCTTTTTTATTACTATACAAGTAGATCCTTTTTGCTTATAAAGCAATAATACTGCAAGTTTTATTTTCAGTGCGTCTGCAGATGCTCGCTAAGACCAATATAAGTGCCGTGGCTGCATAAGCAATATTCTGTTTTTAGGATGACGAGTGAGATTAGGCTGCTTGGAGAACAGGGTTAGAAATAGCAATTGCTTGAGGGCCCACGGTGCTCATGTTGTTGTTCAGTTCAAAAGGTGTCTGTTTTAACATCCATGTTGGCTGCAACTTCCTCGTTGTACACGGGGAAAAAAATGTTTCTGGTGAATTTATTTACTTGATTATTATGTCTTAAACGTAAATTATGTCTGATTGACGTAAAGCTGTGTTCCACTATGAAAGGAAAGGTCATCAACAGAGAAAATAATTGATCATTAAAGACAAAATATTCACTCTGCCGCAGCACCTACCTGATATGTGTTGTCAAAGCTGTCATACATGAACCGTGTGATCAGAGACGTCTTTCCAACTGCAAGAGAAGAAAAAGACAGTGCGTTAAATGAGAGACAAGAGGCTTTATCTTCCTCTATTCAGACACTCAATAAACGTCACAGCAGGATTGGTGGTTATGGTTTCAGCTGTGGCTGTCACTGCTGCCCAGGGAGCTCATTACTGTGTGTGGGGGCGACCAGGAGGTCAGCAGTGCCATCAGGTCCAGCTGTTATTACAATGCTGCTGCCGCCGCTATTGCCATGATCTGTGATCCCAAAACACGTACATTTCCCATTTATTATACTCAATGGGGAGGACATGGTGCTGAAATGCAAAGATGCAAACTCCTTTTTACTGAACTATAGGAAACCTGAAGGAAAAGTCAACCACCTTTTCAGGAAGAAAAAAAAAAAAAAAAAAAAAAAAAAAAAGAGTATCTGAGGGTTTAAGCAGGTTCAGCTGACATTTATACTTGTCTGTCACCTGCATAGCATTGAAACCGAATGTCGACCCAACAGACTGATTAATTTAGTCTAAATAAAATCTGGTTCTGGTTGGTTTTAAAAAGGCCGTGTAACCCTATTCTCTCAATCATTTCTACATGAACACCATCATGATTTTTATAAATGAGAGATTTCTATATTTCTGTTTGTGTCCTTGTTTTTCTCACTGGTTTTAAGTGGTAAAAATGTGTTCTCATGTATTTCCGTGCACCAATCACAGAGTAGCAACATTTGAACCAAATGTGATGAGGTAGCTTAGCTTTCCAGGCAATCAAATCTGATGCAAATTTTACTTCTATTGTGTCTTATTTAGTTTTTTTCCAAACACAATATCTCTTATTCATAATATTCATTACAGTCTAAACAGGGAAGCTCTATGAGTAAAAGCAAACCCCGAAAGGTACCATGAACCTTGAATCAACAATGAACATTGTTCAGCCCCAACACTATTGATTCCCCTGATCAATGTATGCGCATTGTAAATAATAACATACAGTAATCGAGGACTTCACATTTTTAAATTTTTTTGGAATGGGACTTAGGTGTTCAGAGATATATTTAAGCATTTTTTTCAAGCAACATTGGTAATATTAAGGTGAAGCAAAAGGGATTTATCATGCTTCTAAATGCCTGTTTAGGAAAATCCATTTTGGACAACCTGTTATTTTAGTGGATACCAGGGACAAGACCACAGGTATTTCTAATGTACCAAACTCATAAGGCTCAAACTCACTAAGGCTTTGCTCTGTGGAAAAAAGAAAGTTACTTAACTAAACTGGCAAGAATCATTATGGAGGCGTGTTATGGTATGTGACTGACAAATTACTGGAAAACAGCCAACTAATTTCAAACCAATTCAATAATGAATTCATCATTCAAGGAGCACAAGGCATCATATACCAGAATTGATCACTTCTAGGAAAGAAAGCTGGCGAGACATGGTCGATGACTCCTTGATAGATGGTGTATATGGTTTTCAGATTTTTTATCCTCAGTTATCCTTATCCGGTTTTATTACGGAGGAGGACTAGAGCAATGCAAACAGGAAAGCCAGCAGGAATCCATCACATCCTCTTCTTATATCCATTTAGCAGCAGTGCAGACGGTTGGCTGAGAGCCGGTATCTTATATCCCTACAACTCCAGTGAAACAGATCCAAAGTGCCAAAGTTAAGTCTAATCAGCCTGTAAACACTGGCCAGCCTCTGGACGGTGCTGACTACCACACAGTTTACTGACATTTCATCTTATTGACTCTTGACTAATCTACTCATCAAATATACCCCCAGCGCAACATCTTCTAGTGCAGCTGCCATTTCAGATTTGTGGTTATTAAATATTTGTGAAATTTCAATTCATTATTCATGTGAAAGAAATGTACTGTGACTGAGTTCTCAAAATTTGCAAGCACAGGCACATTCAGTAAACATAATCTGTCTTTAATTCACAGTTCATCAACTGTAGCACCCAGCTACAATTGTTTACAGAAAGAGTTTTAATCAGGCAGACTAATTACATGAGTCTGTGCCCTCACTTGGTTTCCATATCTGCAGGGCAGGATTTGATGTGCAGCTACTGATTATGCTAATGATCTCATGTTAATTCATCAATCCATCATCTAGTTTACTTAGCCCCAGAGCTGTCCTACTTTAGACAGATAACAGCTAATTGATCAAGTTCTACTAAAGCAACCACGGTCTATTTGGAATTTAAACTCAATCAGCACCTGTCTAGGAAAGTCCAATTTAGTGTGCATGTAGTAAAAATGGTACTCAGCTTTTAAAGAGTATGAAGAGTGGTCCATTTTGTTCAAATCACTTTTCCAAAACCAAAATCACAAGACCAAAATGCAAAGAATGTTTATCTGCTCTAATATAAGCCACTTACACAAGCGTGCCTGAATATCTAGTTACGTTACGTGACCTAGTGACACATCAAAGGCCAAGCGTTATCATATAATTTGCTAACTACATTATTATGTGGGGTTACAGTAGAGGGGCCACTAATCGACGTAATTGATTAGGGAAATAAAGCATAGATTCCCCGGAGAACATGCTGCAGCTAAAAAAAAAAACTTGCCCACTAAGTGTGGGAGTATTTCAGAAAGAGACCAAACAGTGTTAGCTCTGCAAATTGTACGAACACTTCCGAAAGCACTTCCGAAAGCACTTTGTCAAGACGGCAGCAAGACAGCACCGTAGTGTTGTTTACTTTTATGCCCCCCCCCCAGCATGATATATCAGGATTATCAACAGGAATGTGTTTCTGTTAGTAGTAGTCCCTTAAAATAGATTTTCTATTTTTTTCTTCTCAATTAAAGTGCTTAAATTAATCTATGGGACAAGTTTTTGATATTTATTTTGGTTAAATTAATTGGAGTAATACAAAAATTATCTTTAGAATAAATCAATAAAAAACAGTTACGTCTAACAGCCCGAGGCTACAGGTTTCGTTAGATAAACCCCCACTCAGGAATAACATAATCACTGTGGTCCTACTAAACACTGAGAATTGTTTGTCTGCTGCTGCTGTTGTTGAGTTTTTACTGCCATTTTTTTCCTACAACTTATTAGCTTTAGCCTTAACCTTTGTTGCGTTAGAATGGTATCATATATGTAGCCATCAAATGCATATTTAAGGACCTTTTGCAGGTTTCTCATTTTTATATGAGTCAGTCAGACACATTAAAAAGTCAGCCTTAAACAGAAATTTTTTAGAGTCTGTAAATTGAATACCTTTTGAGTTTTGGACTGTTATATGGACAAAAATGACACTTAATTAATCAGTAATTAAAACCATCAATAGTTGCAGCCCTACGCATTGCAATACAATATTGACTTTACAGTATGTGGTTTAGTTACTATTTTTCACCCTGAATATTTGTTCCAAACAGCATGCCTCAGTGGTTATGACAGACGTCTGATCCAACGTCCTTGTTGCTGACTCATCCTCCTCAACTTTTAGGCAACATGAGACGGCACTCTCTGTGCCTCTCAGTCACTGCTGAAAGCTTCAAATCTCAGCCCAACCTTATTTCTTTCTCTAAGTCAAGTAGCAAAAGGGAGAGTGCAGTTTGAACAAAATCTGAAGAGACACCAAAATTCCTTCCCAAGAGAGACTGGCACACTTTGATTTCCCCCAGATATATGTATAAAACAGTATAATGATGCACATTGAAATACATAACTGAGATGTCACACCATAGCGCTACAGGGAATCATTACCCAGGCCCCTTAATGTCCAGATCCAGCCTACAGTAAATCGTAATCTTAAAAAGGTTGAACTGAGTGTGGTATTCAATTTTTGTCAGTATCTTCAGACATAACTCCAGGTCTGTTTGTGTGGATTTAATTACTGGGGTGGAAGCAGGAAGCTTAGTTACGCTCGTGGCTGCAATAATTTAGTGAATTTTCTGTTGGGCTAAAAAGAAACGATTAACAAGGCAGATTTTTGATTACATTTCAGAATTAGCTCTGCCTTTCTGAACATTTCCCCTTCACAAGCTTTTCATCCTCTTTGCCATTAACACGGAACACTTTTTTAGAGATTATGACGGGATTCAAATGATTAGTAGCTTTAGTCAGACATAAAAGTAAAATCCAAAGCAGCGGCAGAGATAACATAGCAATAACCTTTTTTCATTCAGGTCATAACAAAGGCGTGTTCTCACAGGGCAGTGGGTTTACAGAGAAAACTGCAGCTTATTAAATTTCAAAAGGAAGGATAACATCGAACAACAGGAATATAAGCTATAATGAGAAGCAAGTTTCAAAATTGTGCACAAACAATGTGCTATAATCCAAATAAGGAAGTTTCGCAAGTTCTTATCACAAATATAGAAAAGGTTGACTGGCTTGGTATTAAAATTCATCATGGTACATATTCCCTTCAGTGTGAAAGCAATGATGCAACATTTATTAATAGCGCCCAGTTTTGTGTTTCCAGGTCTGTGCAAATGTCTCATCTTGACATTTAGGCTATTCAATGTAGCTTTTTCTTCTGTGTCTGGCACCTATTGATTATCATCACACTCTAACTAAAGTGAATAAAGTTTACATGTTCCCCTAGTGCAAATGGCCACCTTAATGACGGGAGAAAGCTGTCACCATTCACAGCATGTCTTCTGAAGACAGCAGCCTAATTCACCCAAACCGCCTCCATGTGGCTTTCACCAGCCGAGCTAACCTGTGCCTGTTAATAAAGACCCAGCGGGCTTGTTTTAAGAACAGCTCATTTAAGTCCTGTTCTGCTACTGGACTCAAAGCGGGACCTCAAAATTAATATGCTAATGTGCTTCTCTTGTGTTACCGTAATTAGTGACTGTCTGGACTGTGGAGGGACGGGGCGCTGCATGATTTGTTGTGATTTCTTGATAAGGCCCAGATGAGTCCTGCCTTTAACAACATGATGCCTTTGCAATTGTACTTGCTTTTGCTGCAAGCCTACATTATAGTGTTTTGGAAAATATAGTATCTAGCTTTAATTTAGGAGGAGTTATTCTTTTCCGTTAGGTAGCTGCAATAGAGGTTAGCAAGGACGAATTCATGAGGTTACATAAGGTCTTTAAATCTTTAACATCCTAGTGCGGCATTGTATGTGAACTCGACAGCAGCATTTTACATTTAGATTTGCAGTGAGATGAAGTCCACATGCTGGCATATAAATAGACAGCACCATCTGATGGACTGTAGACATCTGTTCCAAGACTTGTATGACTAACACCGTTTGTGGTATACGTACATGTAGTTGCATTGGAAATTAGTTTGTTAACTGCCCCATCATAGAACATTTGTTATGTTTGAATGAGATTTGTAAAAGAACGGTCAGAATAAAGGCAGCACAGGCAGAGATGTCTTGACGTTTTGTCCCTAGTACGAGTCAAGCTCCAAAAACAGCTACAATGCAACTCGATTTTATTTTATCTTCTAAACCTGTGAAATGTAATATCTATTTTATGTTGCTGTGAAAACATCTACTTAAAACAACTGTATTTATTCACGTTTCTCGGCAAAAACTAGATTTTCCGAGATTGTATTTGAACACATCATGATAACGTTATAATTTACCAATACAAATCTTTACTGAAAAGAGAGCTTTTTAGTGTTATGATACAAAAGTAGATAGTATAAATTCGTCTTTTTGAATAGACTGTGTGAACTTATTGTGCCGTTAGCAATTGAGCTAAACCGATGAGCTAATGAATTTGCTAAATGATCGTTAGCAAGCTCATTATCTCTAAGAACTTTTCCCTACAATAATTTTTCATTAAACGATATAAATAAAAGGTATTGACTGTTCCTCAACATTTATTTACTACTATTTACTGAAAACAGTTAATATTATTTAGACCCTGGATGCACAAGTCAGGAATTCAACACGTAAGATCCCATCACACTATCCCTTCTCATTATACAACCACACTGAGTAAGCTATCAGTTATGCAGTCGCCTTATGGACAGCTTAATAAATAGTAACACAGATAGGGGATTCCTGCGCAGTGGGTTTCCAGTTACAACCTTGGTTTTAATGAAGTCTCTACTTGGTGTGATACTTCAAAGACTTTGTGGAGTAAGTTAGCAACATGAGGGCCAATTAACGGAGAGGACTGAGCACCTGCTGCTGCACAACCTGCACTTTCACCAGCAGGGCTCTGCTGAGCACAGTCAGCAGACGCCTCATCAAGGCATCTCTTAAGAGCTCTAAGTGCAATTTTACGGCACGTTAAAGACCCAACACAGTTAGGCTCACATTAGGCTCTGCCATTTGTGAACTATGCTACCATAAAATGAGTTAGTTACAGATTCTCTCACCTCTACATCTAAATGATCACTGACTAAAAAACAAACGCGTGACAAATATAATCGAACAAAATTGATAAATACCCGCAATCACAAGAACTGAATAAACTTGTATTGAATGGATGTAATTGAAATAGAAAAAAAAAAAAACATACTTTTAATGACACAATCAAGAACTTAGTCTAGTAGTCTTGTGTCAACATGTATATATGCAAATGTGTTTTTAACAGAAGCTTAAGCTAAACTTTAAATTGGAAGAAAGTTTTTAAGGGAAGTTTAAGAAGGGAAAGTTTCTTTCCAATTACAAAAATAGTGCTGCAAACATGATTTAAAAAGCTATTATGGCTGATGCTGTAAATAAAGTATTCATAAATGATATAGTTGTTGAGATTAATCTACAGACCACACAATGCAAACACACATACACAAGAAGACAGTCTGATAAAAAACCAACTACTACTTCTTGCTGAGCTCTGTAAAGCTAATAATAAACTAAGTTGTCCATCCAGCCCTGAAGCTGTGTGCCAAGCAACCAGGTAAAATCACCGCTGGTCACTTGGCGGCGGGCATCACGGAATACCCTTGAGGACTTGGCAGCCAATCAGAGCACGGCAGTGCTTTTTGCATGTGCCCGATTCCCACTCACACGGAGATGGATAAAAATAAAACTGTACGTGTCATGTCTTGCCTTCGCACGACACCGGGACGAGAGCTGGGCACGCTGGAGGGAGGCAGACATCTAATATTTATCAATGAGTGAAGGAACAGAGAAAAATAAGTGGTTATTTATGATAGTCCTTGCTGAGGAAGGCGAGCACAGAGAGCTGGAGAAGATACAGAACAGTGGGAGAGATATGGACTCTTGCATCTGTGTACTTGTCTATTCATAGTCACAGCAGCTGGCATACAGAACCCAACAGGAGAAAGACAAACAGCAGATGGCCTCCAAATACATTTCCTTCAGTCTAAGTTAACAAATTACACACACACACACACACTAAAAAAAAAAATCACCCTTAGAGCAATGAAAAATCTTTCTGCAATGAAACTTCCTAGTTTCAATGCTAATTTTATATATATATACCTGACAATCCAGACTGTACATGGATGTTGCACAAACCTTAAGTACCTACATCGGAGTTTCCTCATTTGACAAAATACTGCGTGAGAAAAACTATTCTGCCTGACACAAATTTGAGAATCAGGGTTACTCTAAGGACAGCATTAGCATCATGTGATCATTCACCTGAAGCCATGCCCCTCATTTGAAGATGCTGTTTATAACAATGTAATAACTAAAGGTCTAACATTTGTTGGATCCCAGAATGGATCCAACAAATCTTGCATTTTTCATACCAGCAAACCCTAAAACTGAGCGATGATGAGCTCTCTGGATTCAACCATTAGATGTGAGGCTGCCTTCAAACTGTGGCACCCAGCTTCATCACTACATACCTAGAAAAACATGTGAAGCAATACACATAACTGGTTAGAATAAGCTGCAGCAATGTGCCTTACTGTTATGTGCTTCTCTGAATAAAATGTAGATCTATCCAGCTTTGCTTATCTGGAAGTAAACTATGACACACTGCGTCTGTGCTTGTTACCTCCACCACCTTTATTAAATTCAACATGAAAAATGGTCACCAACATGTTACTGTACAGTATATGTAACTTGTTATATGAACGCTGGCTTCATAGACTGTTAGACTTCATGATCCTTCCTAATCAAATACACCCTGTTTTAGCCTAGACACCGGTCCTATCTTCAAATCACCGAAAACAATATTTACTTGGATATAGCATCTCTTATGAATGTAACAGAGCTGATCCCAGCCTCATCGAGCTCACAGAGGTCTGGAGACAAAGATCCTTCAAGCTGTGTCACTTCCACCACGTTTTCAAGGAGAATCCACTTTAAGTAGCATGCCCTATAATGGCTGCAGTCAAGGCCCCTGTTAACTAGAAAAGGGTGAAGGTCCACTGTTGTTAGAGCAGTGCAATTAAACTGGTAAATGGCAAATAACAGGCACTGTTCCTCAACCGTGTGCTGTCCAAGCTTCACTCAGTTGTATGCTAGTGAAACTGTATGGTTTGGATGACATGGTAAGTGAAAGCATTGAATATAAGCTGGAAGAGCCGAAGTCCAAAGCCATCCAACACAGACATACAAATGGTTTCGACCCATATATCAATGACCATGTCTCTAGGGCTCGAGGGCTCGAGCACTGGCAATCAGTCAGTTAACCACTGACATTTTGTACAGACATCTAGGGTTTCTAAACAATCAATCCTAGTAACTTTGGTGATCCTCTGAATTTTCTAGAATCAGCATCAGATCCAACTTTATTTTTTGCAATATTTTTGTTTATGACCAAATGCTAATGACAAACTACTATGGATGCACAATCGGGCCGATAAATTTATATTATTATGTATTATTCCGATAATGAAAATATAGCCGATAAATTATCTGCCGATAATACAAAGCCAAAATGCTTTCATTGACTTAACAAGCGCAGCATACAGTAGGTCGTGGTGTGGACGTTTTTCACAGTTTCAAAGAAAGACAACACAATTGCAATTTGCAATACAATAATATTTATGTACTTTACGAGAAAAAATAGATGAACATTTGAAGAGTCAGAACTGGTGTGAACAACATTTATTTCAGTTAGATGACGTCCACGAGAAGCAGGTAATTATCAGCTATCACATATCGTACATCCCTACAAAATATTAAACTACTGACATTCCAATCAGCCTCAGCTGTACTTCAGTGTTTGGTGCTAATGCTGTGATGTTAGCGTTTAGCTCAAAGCACCGCTGTGCCACAGTACATCCTAACGGAGCTGCTAGCATGGCTCTAAACTCTTCGGCCCTTTCTCAATAACATTCCACTGTTTTGTTTCTGTGACTGAAAAAGCAGTTTGAGCAAATTTTGTTGCGCAATGTTTGATATAACAGTCTCCCTTTTTGATGATCTTGTTAGTCTTATTTTACCATTAGATGTTGAAATAAATTGTTTAAGGGGTGGGGGAGCTTAACCAGCCATATATCATAAGTAAACAAACCTAGATCATAAACAAAAAACATTCAAAGCTCATCAAGTTGTGTTTTTTGATAATATTGCAATAGTGGTATGAGTTTGGTCCTTTAAGAGCTCATTTAAACAGTTTATAAATGAGTTATACTGTTGTTGTACAGGCCTGTGAGCAGGAGGTGGCACAATATGTGATAATATCATATGCATGTATCATAGCTGCAACTGTATTTAAGTAATTACAAATACATTTGAAATTGAATAGTCTATATTTATAATAATGGCGGTCAGAACAATGCATTCTTCTCAAATGAAAAATAATTATAGTTAATAAAAAAAATAGAGACTTTTTTTCCATCTATGGAGGTGTGTAATTAAGAAATGGTTAGAAGCCTAACCATATAGATAAAGCATTTTTATTTATTCATAAACAAAAGCAGCATTCATTGTGTCACACCGACTGCCCCTGCAGAAGATTTGCAGTATGAACTCTTACCAGGACCGTCCATTTACCAATACCTCTGAATAATGGATGACCATGCTTTCAAACTCAACAAAGGCTGAGTCTCCCGTGCACACATACTGTAATGCACTCAGAAAGCCATTTCAGCCCTTATGCAGTCTAATGAGGCATTTGATGTTACTAAAAGCAATAGCCACACATACAACACACACAACACAACACACAACACAACACACACAGGTGTGACACCAGTTCTGAAATATATGACTGACAGTTTTTTTTTCAATTGCCTTGGGAAAGAAGACAGAAGTCATACGTCTACCGTTTGAGGCCAGAGGGCTTGAGAGAGACCAACTTGACGTTTTAATGTTTAAATTAGATTCCATTCTCACAAGGCAGAGGGGAGCTGGATAAATGAAGACAGCATCCTCTCAGAGAAAGAGGGCACTGCTTTAATTTCCAGTCGTCCATACATACAATATGTTGTTCTAATATTCTCAGATATGCTCATGTTCTCAGTGTTGAGTTAACAAAAGACAATTTTGAAAAACTGCAGTGCCTACGAGTAAATCTTGTTACAGAAATTACCGTAATTTCTGGACTATTCAGCGCATCTGAATATAAGCCGCACCCACTGAATTTTTAAAAAATATGTATTTTGTACATAAATAAGCCGCACATGTCTATAAGCCGCAGGTGCCTACCGGTACATTGAAACAAATACACAGGCTTTAACGAAACACGGCTTGGAACAAAAATAAATAGGCTTTTAGACGCCTTCAACTTGAAAGCTGCATCATATGCCTTTCTCCGTGTCTTTGCCATGATGAGGGTGACAAAATGACCGTAATCAGAATCGTGACCATTCATAATGTCCGCTGTTTAAAATGTCCGCTGTTCATAATGTCCGCTGCTGAAGACATTCCAAGAACTAATAATGCAATTGAAGGTTGGCATAATGTTTTTAGAGGTTCATTTGGTACACTGAATGAAACACCGAGAAATTTCGTAAAAAAGTTAATTACCGTAATGAATGGGAAGTTTGAGCGTGCTCGATTTACGTCACATTATGCGACGGTGCTCAGTTTTTTGCCGACATGAAGCTTGGGAAAGCGGGAAAAATCCATAAATTAGCCGCGTCATTGTATAAACCGCGAGGTTCAAAGTGTGGGAAAAAAGTAGCGGCTTATAGTCCGGAAATTACGGTACAGGTGTTGAAAGTATTCAATGTACACTGATAAATATGTTGCACCAGGTTCTCCTCTCATCATCCACACCTTCAGGGGAAAAGAGCAAAGGAGCTATTTCACACAGCCAGGTTAAACATTACTGTTTTTCACTTGCCCGGTTGCGCAACTGGGTCAGAAATGTACTTGCCTGTAGTCCATTTTAACTTGCGCCTACACAAATAGTTTAATTTATTAGCGATTATCAAATAACAACAAAGACTAAAGTTAATTGTCATGTTTAATCTTTATTTAAGTAAATTAATCTCTAAATGCCACCAAACTAAACTCCCGTTTCCAGGATAGTTGAAAAGCTTTCTTGAAACTTCTAAACTTTGTCTTTTCCCGACGACATTTTGTCATAAGTGCCTGTCCAGTACTGCACATGCGCAACTCTCAACAGAAGAGAAGGAAGCGAGACGGCTCACTCCTAAGCTTCTTCCATCATAAGCTCCAGAAAAAACAATGCGTTTAATTTTTCTTTAGGGCAAGTGAGTAGCAAGATTTACTAGCCAGGCATGGCATTACCCTTTTACCTCATTACTTAGCCCTGACAGCAAATACAAAATATCTAATAAGTGTGATTATTGTTACTACCAAGTAAATTGATCACAAGTTGACGTAGGTCATCTAGTGTCTGTGATCAGTATTTCCTATGTTTAGACTTTACAGAGTCCCACAATACGTTTCACACACACACACGGTCAACAATCTGAATATATAACACTGCAGCTGGACTGCAAGTCAGCACAATGACACTGAAGATTCCTGCCGTTAAGATTTCAAATATTGAAAGTAACAATTAACAAGTAAAAGTATCTTATTACTTCTTGTGCAATCAAGATGATTATAATGCCATCTACAATCTTAATCAAACATCCTCTGCTCCCCTTATTACAGTCCTAGTATACTTTCAGTGGGCAGCTTAATCTGTCCAGGGCTGCACTTATTATGTTTACCCACTGATACATTTTCATCGGTTTTTGGTCCCTATTCAGATTTTTCATCATCAGCTGTTGCTTCTACATCACCAGAGACCAATACCTCCTAATTAAACATCGCTACAATAAATACACCAAATGACCTTCATTCATTTTAATGAAAACTTAATAATGCATAAATCTATTTGGTGCACAAAATAATTAAGTCTGCCAATTAAATGCTGATAAACGCAACAACACACATCAAGAGTATAAATTACTCACATGGAAACACAGTTCCACAGTTGTTCCGTTTTTACTAGCAACACATTATACATTTTTGCAAAATTGCATGTAGGCCCATGGAACACTAATTAATTGCACATTAATAATGTAGACTCCAATAGTATAGAGAGAGCTGCTTGAAATCTCCAACCGCCCAATATGAAGCAACACAGAGAGAGGAACAAGAAAGTTTCCCTGTGATTTTTCATTTAATAATGTAGACCCTAAGTTTAAGAAGTCTGAGAATATTCTACATGAAGAAATAAAAAATCTAATAATACAGTATATAGACAGAAGAGACTATTGCACAACTAAAGTAGACTTCCAAGGTAGTATAGGATGAACAATTTAGAACAAAAGAACCTTGTAGCTATGTCTGGGAGTGGGGGTAAATTGTCTACAGACCTGATTACTGAATGTCCTCACAAAATCTGTGTAGTTTGGTTAGCTTTCGGCTGAGAGAAAAATGATGATGAGATATCTTACTAATAAGTGGCTGGTATTTTGTTCAGTGACAAACACTGTGTAGACTGGACTGTGATAAATTAAACCGACTGTAATAATTTACACCCTTTGTCGACTTTTAATTTACTGAAATGTCATTATCCAGGTGTCCATAAAGCAATTTCATTTGCTGTCAAAGGAATTACAAGGGGCAGCACAGGTATATGTTGGGCTAATATTGACCAAAGCGCAGTAGCGGTAACAATGACTCAGTTAGATTCAGTTTTTATCCTTTGGTGGGATGATGCAATTGCAAGTCTTTAACTACCTGAGCCATCTAATCAATGGAAAAAATTCTGCTTAAATGATTTGTAAATAAAGCTTGTTTAAACCAGTATGGACTGTGCCAGTTAATGGTAAGAATGAGTCCATGTGTAGCACGGTAAGCCATTTAATCGTTTAGTAGGAGTACTAAACAACGTGGTTTAAACCCACTGAATGACGTTAATTGTATTAACCAATGTTTTAACACGACAGTAGGGGGCTGAAAGATTTTAAAACAAACTCGGCAACATCACATTTAGGCCTTCAAGTTCTCATGGCTAAAAGAAACACATCAACATGGGCATCCCAATAGAGTCTTCAAGCCCGTTTTCTTTACCCTGGCAAATATTTTTGCTTTCGAGTGCATTGTGGAACCAGTGTGTCAGCCTGACTTGGTCGTCAGCTTTAGTTCGTATGGACCACCTTGGCAAGAAGAATTATTTTCAGCCAATTCTAAGTTAAAAAAACAACTTCATCAAATTGAAGAGCTCTTTGTCAAATAGGATCTGGCTTCTTAAAAAAAAAAAAAAAACACAAGTTGAGCACTAACTTTAAAAGTTAGCCCGACATAGCCCGTGCTCCACATGTTGACAAAAGGGTCTCTACTGCTAAAGAACGTCCCCTGCTACCCTCACTCGAAGTGGCATTACAAAATAAATGTTAGTAATGCTCTTAAAGGTTAGTTTACACATGTGTAAATCATGTCTACTCTTGTAATTAGAACCAGTTGATAAATACATACAATGAAAATTGCTCATCTACAAGTCAATCAATTGAATTACAATTGTGAATATATCTGTAATTTATATGTTCAAAATGATAGACTGGGACTAATCTAGCTTTGCAGAAAAGCTTCTACACACTGTAAATGGCCATGGAACCAGCAGTCTATAACAAAATACAGTTTTGATATTCAGATCGAACAGTCGCTACGGGCCCAGGAAAGAAATGCTGACTCAAGGCTGATCTCATACTAGTAAATTCTAGCTTGTTTACTTTTAGATCTTTGTTCCACAGCAGAGAAAAAACAAGCATTGTAGCCATTGTGTTTGGGATCAAGGCTTGCCTTTGCTCCAAGGCTAAACTATCCCACAGCTACAGGAATATGTGGGACAAAGAACACTTCTAAACAGGCATCAGCTTCTAAAGAATCATTCTGGCTGCAGGAAGGAAAAAAATACACAAAACAGATTAAAACAGGGCCTGGAGATGTCTTCCTGTCCATCAAAGGATGCTAACAGGATAAGCAGTATAAGAGGCTGTGAAAAGACAGAAATACATCTGATTAAAAATAACAAAAACTAATGTAACGCTTTTAAAAATAGCCGTCACCGAACAGACCGACATCTCGAGCGGTCCTACATTGCTGCAGCCCCACGGCACCTCTGCTACCTGTTTCTCTTCAAGTTGTCTGGTAGTGATTCATTTCTTTGTGCACTGCATCAGATAAAACACTCCCTAGTATGTTAAACTGGAGTGATGAATGTTGAGCTTCCCTCCACTCCATAAATCCCTGCAAGACCTTCTGCATGGTTCTCACACTGGCATCTCAATGAGACTATATATTCTTACAATCACATCGGCGGTATTGAAAAGAGCAGATTGAGAACATTAACTAATATAATTTTTTTAAATGACACAACTCATCAATAAATAAAGAAAAACCACTAGCACCATTTTAAGGTTACAGCAGGCTGCGTTGAGTCTAAAGCCGCCCCGTGATGAGGGCTCATCTGGGAAGCTGAGTAAAGGTTAAACACTGATGGAGACCTGCTGAACTCGGTGAAGTGTCACATCCCATGCTGGGTAAATGACAGCCTTCCTACACACAGCAGGGATTTTATTCACAGAGCCGTTCTGTTTGAGCAACTGGGATTATGTTTAAATGGCATTCTCTGTCTCTCTCCTTCAAAAGAGCTCACATTAAGCGAGTGAGACCAATCTATTTCTAAGACACACAATTTAGAGAGAATGGTCTCTCCAGCTGAATGATGCAAGGTACTTTAAAAGTTCCTGAATATGTTCCTGAAGTTTTACTGTAACATTCTAAGAAAGCGGGGTTACATTTGTAATAAGACCAGCACCCACTCTTTGTATTATTCTTGCTCTTTGTAAAACTGTGTCACCAGATATTGCTTCCAAAATATTTTCACTGGCACACAAGCAGGCGGACCTAAATGAGACTGTTTCTCTACATCACTGCATGGGCAGCAGACAGAGTTTGCAATCCTGTTTTATTCTGGGCAGAGTGTATAAGTGAGGCTGTGCTCTCCCATGGGCCTTCGGGAACACGCCCACTCAGCTGTGCAGTATATGTATAGCGCTACCATCACTCTGCTTGGTGTTCCATAGCTGCAGAAAAGCTTCTGCAGGACTGAAAGCATCTCTTAATAAATCTGAAAATGTTACAGATTATGTAAAAAAAAATTTTTTTAAAACCTGCTGTCATCATTGATATTTTTTAGCCCTTAGATTTTTCTAACCATCATCTTGGATGTGCAATATATGCACTGTGAAATGTGTCGCAGCAGAAACATGCAGATGCAGATTGAGGTTCTAGTCTTCTAGTCCCAGGTTAAGTGCAACAGTATATGACTTTTGTGATGGAATTCTGTGTTGGACGTAGAAATAAGATTAATTGTCTACAACGATGCTAACAGCTCTGAGAGGCTGTACTTGATAACTGAATGCTGAACGATAACGTCAGCACGCCGACATGCTCACTATGACAATGCTAACATGTTGATGTTAGGCAGGTATAATGTTTACCATGTTCACAATCATAGTTTAGCATATAAGCAAGCTAACATTGGCTAATTAGCATTAAACAAAGTACAGTTGAGGCTGATGCAAATTTTATTAGATTTGAAGGTATTTGGTTATAAACAAAGAACACATATTTGACCTGATGATGATGATAAATGAAAAGTCAGAGGATCACCAAAATGACTAAACTAGGATTACTGCCAAAAAACGTGTTTTGGGAGGTCAAAGTGACCCTGACTTTTGACCCCCAAATTCTAATCAGTTCATCCTTGAGTTCAAGTGGACGTTTGTGCGAAATTTGAAGAAATTCCCCCTAGGTGTTCCTGAGATATTCACAAGAATGGGAGAACGGTGAGATGGACGACCCAAAACATAATGCCTCCGGCCTCGGCTGTATACGCTGCAGAGGCATAAAAGACAGGTACTGTAAGGAGGTTCTACTGTTAAGTATATAAAAATGCCCAGGCTAAGAGAAAAACATGCATGCTCTAAGACATTTTCTTGCCCCAAAGCCATGGACGGAGGGACTAGCCTGGCACATTGCTGGGATTGATGCCTTTTGATCAATTACACCCATTAGTGGGCAGCTGAGCCGATCAATAGCAGATCAAAGCTGTCAGGGAGTTGCTTCCCCTAATCAATCAGAGAAGAAGAACGCTTACCGGGAACACGCAATGGTCAATCATGTCAATATCGACAGCCTATCTTTAATCCCTCATTCAAGGTAAATCCTTCAATCTGAAGGTCTGGTAACTCTATTCACTCCCCAGCTTGTTTGCTGTGCCACAGGATTCAGTTTTAGTGGATTGTGATGATTTTGGTACCAGACAAGCCCTGTGACCTGCCCCACTCTGCCTCAAACCTGCAAAGCATAGCCAACGGAACTCATCTGCTACACCCTCCGCACACCTGAGGCTCTTTACACAGCATTACATGCTCTTGCATAACAAGGAAAGATTTTGTTTTGACTAATTTTCAGAATATTATGGGTTCTTTCTAGTATAGAATTTCCAAAGCCCAATGCCAATTCTGTTGAAATGTGTTGTTTCTTGGGTGTGGCATCATATTATCCTGGTTCATTTACCAAACAGCACCAAACCAAGCTCATTTGGATAATTTCTTGATTATTTCCTAACTCTAGTGAGGTATTGCAGCACTGAGAACATGCATGTACTCAATTGCTCAAATTTACTTTTGAACATGCACTTCAATCTTCATATTGTTACATAAATATTATACTTTGCATATTTATGATAAATCAGACTATTCTGAGAATTCAAAGATGGAAAACATATGAAAAATGTATACATTTAAAAAACATTGTGTAGGCCGCCCTGGTGGCCAACATTTACTGCAACGTCACGTTTGGCATCCACCTGGGGGCGTGCTGTTGCATGCCATTACCCATCTCTCTGTCTCCCTCATTTACGGTCATCTACAGTGCTGTAGCAATTATGTGATGTGCTGTGCACTATACTATACTATACTATAACTATAACTACACTGCATTATATAGAGAGGTGTTCGTGTTATTTAGCCCACCCTCACTGATATGAATGGGGTGGACAAAATAATAAAAAACATTTATCTCAAGTTATTTTTGCCCACTTGGTTGTTCTACCTGTTCAATGCTAAGTAGCACTAGTAAAAGCCATATTTAATTTGCACCATCAATGGCTCGTAAGGTTTTTCCCATTTAAGTTTACTTCGGTGTCTTTCTCTGATAACCAATACCACAAACACACACACACCCATTGACTGATCATACACAACTGACTTTTGGTCAAATGTAAATATTTAAGTTCATATCTGTTCATAGAGTGAGTTAAAACTAGGTTAGTCTGTCATTTGGAGGTTCTTTGTGGCATACGATGTGAAGGTGACTGGTATCGTCTTTGCTTTTGTTAGCACTTCATCCATGATAGACCCACAGCACGGCAGTAAAGAATATACTGTAGAGCAAGCACCGATTTCTTGTGTTTCAGGAAGAAGATTTCTGAATGGTGATCAACAAGCTGGAGGCATTTTACATAAGGCTAGGTGTCAATATCACGGCAGGAGTGAAATATTCTTACTATTGAACTATACTATTTCTTGTATTTGTGTAATATACAAAAAGGTTTAATACCACAGTGTTAAAACAATACAAATATAGATGACACTTAATGGCTTGGGTCATAATGAAATTATTCATTTGTCATTTTTCTAAGTTGTTGCAAAGATTTTCAAGGAACTAGAACAGAAAAGACAAAACAAATGAAACAAACCAACCTACATAATAATCACAGCAGTGTTCTCAACACATTTTTATCTCCAACCTCCTCTGATTCACACCAGCAAGATATTCTCATCATTGAATATATTTGTTGTGGTTTCTGCTAGGAAATTGGTGCACAAACATATACAGGCTCCACCTACATTATCTACACATCAAGTCCAGGAAGCAATTTTTAGAAGTGCGTTTTCAAATTAAACTTGCCTATACAGCCAAACATAGATGGAAATACATCCAATATAAACTGGAAGATTATTTTGCTGCACTTCCTACTGAACTGAATTCCACGTCCAGTCTTTAGTGGTGATACCAATCCAGACAGAATTGTGACTTGGCTTCTGCCTATCATTGTTCAGTTTCAGTATAAAAAGCTGCACGTTATTGATGTGTGCATGTAACATCTGCATCTGCAGATGCATCACAGCCTCAGTGAAGAAATGTGTCTACTGCTCCGCTGCCAGGGCAAGCCAAAACTCAGAGTTTCATTTGCTCAGAAAGCTGTTCCCTTGAGACACTGTGATTGATGCATTAGACAACCAACCAAACCCTACTGTGAAGCATATCGCTACAGTGATTCAGCAGTATTTTGAAGCCAGCTCTAGTTTGTGCGATGGAAATCTCTGTGCAGTGAAAGATGGAAGATAGCATTTTGATTCAGTGAGCAGAATCTCATGGCAGCCATGCGGATGCACCTACCAAATGTATCCCCATCTGTGTGTCTGAGGTGAAATGAAGCTTGCAGCAGGGGATTACCTCCAAACAATTAGCTTTTACAAAGTACCATGCAGTATTGCTCCTTTTGAAAATGTGACTAACATCTAAACATCTATGACCCTATGAATGCAGAGCAGTAATCTGAGGTGTTCTAACAATGACCTGGTTGATTGCTCTGAGGCTGAAACTTGCAAAATGCTGTTTCCGCCAGGAGCGTGGGCACACAGGCTTGGAATCAGCTGATTGGCCTGCTTAAAGCCTTCAGCTTTGTCAAGGAAATCTTTAGCCTCCTTTGTACAGGCAGTGTAGAAAACACTCAAAAAAGTATGCAGGAGGAGAGACTTCCTGACAGCTCATTTAACATTCTGCCTGCTTCCACCCACTTAATGTGGAGCCCCCACCTCTCTGACGTTAGTCGATTCTTTTAAGAAAAATAGAACATCATGCCCTTTATAGACACACATTTTTCAGACACTTCCACTATTATGGGTCTTCACTGTACACAGAAAATATAAACCTAGAAAGAACAAGTGGTCTTTTCCCCGCAGCCTCTGTACTCATGCCCCGTCCCTGATATACTTGAGTCCAGTCGTGTACATTAATAAATGATGGTGACAGGGCTGACGGGATTCACGCCCGCCTGGGCACCAGCTGCAATTATGGCAGACATGTCAGAGACACACAGCTCCACCGGAGACGAGACAATCAAACACGAGGCTGCCGCTGTCTCGATGAGCACTGGACAAATAAAGTCCCCGGCTCACACTGATAACAGGCACAGACTTCACTTCCTCCAGACTGGCTGGGACCAGTCACTGCAGACCTGAAGGGTCTCCAGTGGCTTCAGAGTTCAAGCCCCTTTTACCAAAGATGCTACAGAATGAGGCCAACCTCTGCATCGTACCTTCTAAAACCCTACAAACCTCCAAGATTATATTAGGCCAAAGCTTTGCTGATAAAACTTGATACAGCAGTTAAACCATAATTACCATGCAGTGGGTGATGTCAGCAGAAATTATGGGAAATGCTGATTCTGTGATGTGTGATCATTAGAGCAATATTACAAAAAGACACTCTGAAATTCTGTAGCATGTGCAGCCATAATATATGTCTCAATAGGACAGATGTAGAGTAAAACTAATAGATGTCCTCATCAATTTTCTATGGACAATGAAAAAAAGAAATCCAACAAAAGGATATTTTAAGATCAGATTTGAATGAGCGATCGAGTGCAAGCTATAACAAAGACTAAAGGAAGTTTCACCATTATTAAATTTAATTACTAAGTGGCTCATAAATAATTCAGGCTTACTGTCAGGTACAACCAATTTATGTTCATATATGTTGCTCACATTTCTGTAAATATTCAAGATATTATAATATTTCCTGTATTTCTGACAAACTGCACTAAAACAAATAAACTGATAAACAAGTAGAAGACTTTAATTGAGAGAAAGAAAAGGAAGCTGCAGCAAACCATAAACCTCTGTCTAACCTGAAGCTTTTATATTACTACAGTTGCTCATTCAACATCTAATTCATAATGAAGAGGGATGAATCTTGGTATTTAAAGTGAAATTAGGCTTTACATAGCAGACACACTCAAAAATAGTCAGACCCATTCATTTTCCTCTGCTGGAGATTTCATCTGTGCCATTCAATCCTGAAAACCTATAAATCCTTTTTTTAATACTTTACCAATAAGAAATGTTGTCTTTTTACCTCTATCTTCCCAGTTTACCCATAATTTATAATGTAAAAAAACATTTCATTAGAGGTGAACGTACTGTGAAAAGACGGAAGGGAAAGTGTCGAGTTTTATAGGTTACAAAAAGTGATAACCTTTCAATGCGAAACAAACTCCTCAATGCACTGAAATCCGTCTTAACTAGGGCTGCAGCTAATGATTACTTTCTTCATTGATTACTCATTTTCTTTTGATTAATTGGTTATTGTTTAATCTATAAAATGTTTGAAAATAGTGAAACATTACTGTCACATCTCCCCAGAGCCCAACTGCATGTCTTCAACAGTCCATAACCCAAAGATATTCAATTTGCAATGATATATAAAATAGACAAAATCAGCAAATCCCCTCATTAGAGAAGCTGGGACCAGAGAATAATTGGTATTTATTGGTTTAAATGATGATTAATCAATCTTCCATTTCTAGCCTCAACCATGAGCACTGCAGGGCATCATCCTTTGTCAGTATGTATTCCCAGGATTTCTTTCAATTCAGTTGAGGCATCTCAGTGTTCAGTGATAATCCTGTGTTAGGTATAGAGCCAATGCTTGGTTGCACAGATATTAGACAACATATATCCAGTATTTTAATATAATAATGTAAGCTATGCTGTTGTACCTCTCTATACTGGATAATCAATAGGACCTACTGGAGGATTGAACCATGACTAATGTGGTTCATGTGGCTGCTCAAGACCTCTAAATTAGACCATAAAACAGACCTGCCCTGTTCAAAAGACAAAGTAAACTCAAAGATTCAAAACATGCCTCAGCCAGCTCAGTGTAATCTTGTGGAAAACAATTCAGTTGCCACATCGAAGCCTTGGAAAAGCAGAGAACGTAAGAGGGTGTGGGTGAGTACAGCTTGGGATGGAGGCACAGATACGTCAAAGATGAGTCTACAAGATGTCACAATAATGTCTAATTGTGTGTTGTGCAGAGATTTTATACTCAAACCATTATTAAACAGAGCAAGTCATCATAAAAAAAAGGTCAACTTTGTGAGCCTGAGCATCCTGGAACACCTCCAGCAGGCAGAGACTGCAGCCACACAAGTTATCTCATCGCCACTGACAACCTGGGTGTGTCTCAACAACAGCAATATTTACCAACTTGTGTCATCCACAGCATCAGAGCCGAGGCGGCACAGTCTCCCTTCATGTGGATATTCTGTCTCATTGAACGACCATTACTCATTTGAAACCGATGCTGTATAAATCCTAATAGCTAGTTCGGGATGTTTCAAACTCATAGCCATCTTAAACCCTTTACAAGGCGGACATTAAAGCTATATTAGAGCCTCTGTCGGTTTACTGTTAAACTTCGAGACTGCAGGCTACAATTCACTCACTCCGGTCCATTGTGTGAAGCCTTACAGGCTGCTAATTTTATTAAAATAATGCCCTCCCCTCCCCGCCCTCACTGTCACAAACTGAAAGCACACATTTCACCGGTGAAGACACCCTTCAGTGTTAAACCCTACAACTCAAGAGACGCATAGCCGCCCGACGAGCCCGCTAAACGTTACGTTTCTTCAACGAGATGAACTTGCTGACACGCAGCAGGTGCAACGGGTTTACTTGACAGACACACACACACGACCGAAAATGAACTTATCGGGAGAATTAAACATGTCTTACCACTTTGCTCCCCCAGAAAGACGAGTTTGAATTTTCTTAAAGGGTTTCCAAAGTCACTGCCCACGGACATTTTGAGGAGGAGAAGGGGGAACTGTGGACACCGGAGGACAGTCTGAGTGTACTTGTGTGTGTTTCCACTCGAGTTCGGTGTTGGTTGGTGAAGATGCTGGGTGGAAAAGGCGGTGATGTTGCTTTACGTTCAGCCCCGCTCTCTCTCTCTCTCTCTCTCTCTCTCTCTCGCGCTCTCTCGCTCTCTCTCTCTCTGTCTCTCTCTCTCTCTCTCTCTGTCTCTCGCGCTCTCTCTCTCGCTCTCTCCCTCTCTCTCTCTCTCTGTCTCGCGCTCTCTCTCTCTCGCGCGCTCTCTCTCTCTCTTCGTGATGGGAACACACACTGCTGCTGCACCGGTCCATGACGTATTTTTTTCTTTTCCTCACCCGAGGTCTGCGCATGCGCGGCCTCTCCTCGTTCTCGTTGAACCGACAGCCGTGATATAAAATGACGTCATGTGAGGAGGAGGAGGAGAGGCAGACATGTGTCATATCTCTAGTTTCCTTTTTATGGGGAAATATGGTGCTTGTTTTTTTCAAAAACCCAAGTAAGGAAGACATCGTTTTTTATAAGAAGTCTGATAATGTTGGCAAAAAATGTCATAAATGTTAAGTTAACAATAAAAATAATTGAGCAATATGTGAAAATACTTTCTAGTTAGACTAAAAAAAAGGTTATGAAAACACTTAATATCTGTATGTTTTATAATGTTTTTAGTGTGATATACGCCTGGCTCTTTTGATTGTGTTCTATGTACATACTATCCCCTGTATACTGAATCTGTATTATGTTCACTTGTTTAATTTAAAAAAAAATGTAAAAAGGGAGAGACAAACATGTGTTACTGGGTTTCATTTATATAGATTAGAAGAATTTATTCTCTTGGTTCAACACAAATTATAAAGATATTGGTTTATATTTGTGTATCAAATATTCAGGTTTGTCTCAAATTTCAAGCTAATATGTTATACTATACTTTAAGGGGTATTCCAGTGATTCAGTATTGCACTCCCATAAAGTTAGTGAACTTGCAAGAGACGGATTTAAAGAATAATGGTCAAAATCGATGCAGGCAGAGAAGCAGAGATATCTTGACTTTTAGTTCCCAGTATGAACCCCATTACAACACTGGATCCTACAGTTCCCATAATGCAACATTTATAGGATCTTTCAAATACCCTCCTTGCCTCTAAAGATTAATCTTTTTCAAACTCCACGCCCCTGGCTTGTAACACAGGCTTTCTAACCAAGCCCAAGCTGCAAATATTTAGAAAGTATCCAACATACATTTAATATAGGTTGGATAAAAGTGCTATATTAATGCAGTCCAAATATTTAGTCACTTATAGTTTATTTGATTTGCCATATGCAGCTATACAGGTATGTTGTACCTGTATATATGCCATATAGTACATGTATACCTGCATGTATACATAGATGGATATAGTTGTTTTCAATACTTATCGATGCAATTTCAACATTACTGTACAGAGCAGACTACACATGGCAGCTTCATATTTATGAACAAAACAAGACTCCACGCTGACATGATTAATTGTAATATATATTAACCAGTAATGCTTACACATTTATGCACTCCACCATAACTGATATAACCATACCAGCATTGTGTGTGTGGTTAATTACATTTATGAATAAGAGTGTATGGAACTTGATATCTCAAAATTCATTAGCATTGCAAATAAAATCAAGTGTTATATGTGATCATATATGAAATGAGTATTGCAGTTATCACAGATGTCTCTGCGTATGAGACAGACATATAAAAAAAAATAAACTTAAATATTAAGCTAATACAGTTCATTAGTTACATAATATGTTCCCATTGGAAATAGAAACCTGAATAGATTCCTACCTTATAGGAAAAAGTAATACACAAAAGATATTCATCTGTTGTTTCAACTCTCATCACTGTCTCAGATGCATGTACAATATTGTGAGGTACCACACAAGAGAGCTGTTTTAGCTCCGCTCTCTTAACTTGTAATAAGTGGGTCATATTTGTCAGAGTAATTCCAATCATGAGAATATTTTGTCACATCAATTTCATTGTTCTATGGGTATTCTGTGTTGAGATGGTGCAATATTTTTTATTACATGTCCAATATTTGTTCTAATACATTTCTCTTGGGTTGTTCTTTCACACAGCTAAGACTATAATAATGTAAAAATAGGCTACGTCAAATTATTGCCAAGGACAAACATGAGGGGTCCCTGGTAGATTCTCTTTCTTGTAAGGAGGCCTTGGCTAAAAACAACTGAGAACCTCTGCTTTAAAGCATCCGAAAACATCAGACATTTTCCCTTTTTGAAAAACTGCATCTCCAATCAGTGAAGCACCAGGTAGGGACGTGGGCCTACAGAAATTGAGGTCAGTGTAGGCCTGTCTTGGCTGTGGCTCTCTCCTACTGACACAGCTTTGCTCCGCAACATTGTTCTTCAACATGTTTAACCACCACAGCGACGTTTTAAGAGACACAGAGGCTTGGATCAACAGGGACGCACAGCAGGGTCACAGTTGTCCATCAGGCCTCTTCTCCAGACTGTACTCCTGGGTCCGCTTCGCCTTCCAGCCCAGCATCATCAGCAGGGCGATGCCCATGACCTTATAACCCACCTGTAAGCCCAAGTACCTGCAGGGGTCAGACAAATAAATATAAATGAATATAAATGACCGCAGTGATGTGGATGTAATGGAAGCCCTGAGAAGCAAGCAAGATCAAAAAAGTCTGCCGATCCATTTCAGTATAAATTGTTTTCCTCCCCTGTATTTATGAGTTCGGAACAGGTGAAAAAAAAAAGCTTTTGACAGGATAAGTTCCTCAAAAATGTTCATCTTGGAAACGGGTGGAAAAAGAGAGAACAATTTAGATCAAACTTCAACAATGGATCACCAGAATGCATTTTTTCTCACTTGCCTCTCAGGGCTACCGTAGCGTACTGTGTCTGTTGTATGCGACATGTGTTCTGAGTGATATGTTTTCTAACCTGTTCCGCAAGATTTTGTTGTCATAGTAACCACAGCTAAACTTCTTTCCACACACACGCTTCCACCAAATACATGACGTATCAATGGCAGTCCCGAAGAGAGCAGGAGCGGGCAGCCAGGCTGAGAGGGAGACAGAAAGAGAGGCTCAAATATTTCTATCCCCATGTGGTTGAGCCAGAGCCACCAGAGGGAAAAGTACTAATGAATGCAAGTCACAGTTATGTTTAATTGCAATCACTAATTTTGATGTAGCACCCTATTTCAGCCCAACATCCCAGTGAAACTTGACTGTACGGAGTGCAATAATAAATGAATAAATAAGTATTTCAAAATTAATTAAAATGAATACAAATTAACCAATAAGTTGTGAGCTAATTTAAGACATTAATAAAACTCAGCTCACTCATATGAAATCTTATTTCATCACTTATTTTCATAATAACATGAGTTATTATGAAAATAATAATTATGAGTTTTATTGGAGTTTATTTTTTATTTCATAAGGGACATTCCTATTTTCAAAATAACAATTTTCAAGTCGGTTTTTATTCATAATAGCAGATTTTCCATGAACACTTATTTTATGTCACATTTTTTTGTCACTTTTCATAATGTCCCTTTTTATGTGAATATGAAATAAAAATGAACTATAAAATTGTTACTATAAAAATCAGTTACATTTGAATAATTTCTTGAATTACTACATCATTTATTGGTTCATTATTGTATTTTAGACAATTTATTAAATCGGATTATTTATTTCAGAATGTCTTTTTATTTATTTCTGAAAATTAATTAGCATTGCAAATAAACCAAGTGTTACATTTGATCATGTATGAAATGAGTATTGCAGCTATCACAGCTGTGTCTTTGTGTGAGACATTTATTAGTTACAGAATATGTAATATCTACTAATCTTTAGAATTTTACTTCATAATGTATTTTTATTCATTCAATATTGGACACTCTGGTTCTCCATACAATGGGGAACTTCATTGAGTTTCAAAATAATAACAGTGATCTTGGAGGACATGCTGGGATTTTGAGACTCTATTGGGCACTTTGACAAAAGGAAGCGTATCAATAATGGAATAATGACTTATTCATACGAGTATAGTAGTGCTATACAAAACAGTATTTGTGTCTTGACTTACCTAATACTCTCATTAGTAAAAATTGAATTCCTATAGCAAATGACTTTTCTTCAGAGGGGACACATCTGAAATTAACAGGAAAAGAAATTAGAAGTCAACTTGTGTGGCATTTACTTCCCATTCATTCTTAGCTCTCCTACATCAGGAACCTAGTTCACTCATTTAATGACTTTTGTTTTTGAGTTTATATGAACTTCAAGAAGAGCCTTTCACAGACTGGTAAAAACAAGATCAGTGTGTGACTGTAGCAGTTACGATATAAAAACATTTTAAGAATTAGAGCGTAAAATGTGAAGGAGGTCCACACTGGAGAGGTAAAGATGTGTTGGATACAACAGTTGTGAGGTCAGATTTTGATATATTTAACATACATTTTGTTAAAAACAGAGGATACTAAGTAAATGCTATGTCATCTTATACAGTATATGTAGGCAACCAGGTTAAAATATAAGGTTCATAAAGTCATTAGTAAGTGTTTATCATGGAGGAAAGGCAGATTATACGTATAATCCATTTGATCAGTTTTGGTCATTTAGAATTTATTTTGAATATATAACAAAAGAATATACTGTAATACATTGTCGTTGTTTCTTACCTGAGCACCATCATGTACATGGGGTTGTGAGTGAGGCAGGCGATCAGCGACGCCAGAGAGATGACAAGAATGACGGGGAGAAGATAATATGGGCAGTTGTTTGGACAGGGAGCAGGGTGGGCTTTACTCTGGCTCCCAGATATACACCTGCAGTTGGTATATAGCTGTATCCAAAAAGAAAGCAAAGAGAATATTATTGTTGTCATCTGTGCAAAGAAAATTAACAACAACTTTTTGCTTTTGTTATTTTGCACCACATCTGCTGTGATACTTATTTTCCCCACAGGGGAAATACGCGAATTCCCCTTCTTGCCAAGTGTCAGATGAGAAGATTGACACGGCTCTCGTGTCTTTATGAAGAATGTGAAACTACAATGGTCATCAGCCAGTTCGTCAAGCTTAGAATAAAGACTGGAAACAGGGTTTCGAGGTTAAGAGATGCTGCTAAGGAGATTTTTTCTTACTTTAGGACAGAGCCAGCCTAGCCGTTTCCCCCTGATTCTTTATGCTAAGCTAAGCTAATTGCCTCCTGGCTCTAGCTTCATATTTAGCATACAAGAGTGGTATCAAACTTCTCCTCTAATTCTCGGCAAGAGAGAGAATAAGTATAGTATTTCCCAAAATGTCAAAGTATTTCTTTTAAAACTGGTCAATGATTTTAAAAAAAGGGACAAAAAAGCCAAATTAAAATTAATTGCTTTTTTTTATGAAAACATGTATTGAACAAGCGTATCACAGGTTAACTTTATGAAAGGCTGAATTTTTGCAGATGTTCTCACTGCTTCCAAACTCCTTCACTGCTTATTTTATCAGGTTAAAAATAGATTTTTATGGAAGCGCCGAAGGCAAAAAAAAAAAAAAAAGTTTTTTTGAAAAGAATTTCATTTTCTAATTCTGATCGAAATTGTTTTCTCTCCTGTGTTTATGACTTAAGAACAAAAAGGTACATAAGTACCTTGTGTTCAAGTGCATGGAACATTTTTTAACTCACCTGAAGGAAAACATCAACACTTTTATTTCTATCTAGAACATGTGGTGCACTTCAGCCTCTTGTGGACAAAATTAGTATTACAACAACAAACACCTCTGAATAAAGATTTAATAAATAAAGACCTGGCAAAACTTGTTTTTCACACTTGTTGCACTAATGAAAAAACTAAAGAAACTTAGAAAGATAATCCTGGAAAAAAATGTTCACCTGAATAACAAATTGAGAATATTTTAAGTCACAGAAGGAGGAGAAAACACTTTAAATCACACACAAATCAAAATACAGAAATATCTTATGAAAATGTAATCAGACCTTTGTCTAGCACCTGACTGAATTCCACTTTTAGACATCGGAGTCCACAAGAAAGAGAAAATAATTATTCTGAGACTTCTTGGGACTCATTAAGATAGCTGTACCCATCACTGTACTGCAGTATTACGCAGCGGAGTTTCTGAGTCAAACTGACTAATACTCTATTAGCAGTCGCAAATCCACCCACTGGAAGATTATTCACAAGCTGTGACGTCTTCATACTGACATTTTTACCTCTGAAGACACCTCCCATATGCTCTGTGATTAGTAAGCATTGATCGGACATTGATTGTGAGCCACTTGTTAGCAGCTGAGCAGTCTGTCTGTTCTGACTGATCCCACACTGGAAGCTCCTGGCTGAGGGGACACATTATGTATCGTGGATCTAGGATTTCACAACTGCGGATATGAAATGTGTGATCATTTGGCAGATAATCCACAAAGTCTAAATGTTGGGACACTGCCTCAAGATGTTGTGGTCCAATTTGTGTTTCAAATCTAAATACGCATCTTAGGCTAAAGTCACTTCCAAGTATCTACTTAACCCTGGAAAAGAAATGTTTAAAGATCAAGTCTACTCCCTGAAGAGCAGATTTCTCTCAATGCAGCCTCCGCATTCCCTACAGCACTCTGCCCCATACACAGTTAAAGGTTAATTACACCCTTACTGGCTAATTTACAGATCCTGTTCTTGGAAAATAACCAAATACTTATTCCCATATCCCACAGCGAGAAAAAGTTTTTGGAAGAAAATTATACAAGTTTTGAACGGCTGTAAAAAACAAATCTTATTTAATAATTTCTTTCTTGTCAATAAACTTATCTAGCATTCCTATCTTACAGAACATGGTTACTCTGCATCTGGTAATTTCACAAATTACTGCAGATTAACTGTACAATGTTATTCTAGTGTTTCACAAATATTATCCAGATTAAAAAGCAAAATCAGCTAAAAGTTTTATTTATACAGCCCTCTATCACACGCATGTCTTAAAGGGATAGTTTGGATTGTTTGAAGTGTGGTTGTATGAGGTTCGTACCCTTTAAAATATCAAAGTCCCGCAATAACAAAAACAAATTAACCCATCCAGGCAGCGGTAGACAAGCAACTTCCATGATCTGCAAGGTAAAATTACTGATAACCGAGTATTTTTTTTAAAGCGGTGAATATATTCTAAATATAGCGTACACTTAAACCGATATAGATTTTTTTTTTTAGGTGCTGCTGCCCCCGTCCACAGCAGTACATTGCTTAGCTTCCGTGCCTGTACTCCTGTCTGTTTCTCCAAACTGGGGGCGTGCCGACATCTACTGTAGGTAATACAGGACTATGGATAAGTACCTTATCCAACCCCACTTAAAAAAAAGTTGAATAAATATCATATACACAGTACAGTACAATGTATGCTTTTGTTAAATATTATATCATAATTTTATACTGTTGTACTGGAGGAAACCAGGATGTGGTGCGTCGAGGAGGCACTGACCTGAACCCTGTGGGTGTTGTTGGGGTCTTTGGTGAAGTTGGTGCAGCCCGCATGGCAAGGAGAAATATACTCGACCCCGTCAGAGCCACACACAGGGTTGAAGGCGCTGGCAGGGCAGGAGCAGTTGGAGTAGCACAGAGGTAAAGACCTGTGGAGGGCAGAGAAAACAAGTTAATGTTAAGCTAATGTCTGAGCAGTCCATGCTTCATTAGCATAACATACATTTTAGTACTTTGTGACTTTATTACAACAATTACCTGCAGACACAAAGGTGTAAATTAGTCATTAGCTAATGCTCACTTTAAAAAAACATAAATGTGTATGATGCATGTTTTCTTTCCACTAGTATGAAAGAAGACATGTTATGGAAGCAAAATAGCCCAAACTTAAAAAATTGACATTAAAACACTGAAACGCTGTTTTTGCCTGTAGTGTCTCGCCTTAATAAAGAAGAGTTGTAAAAAAAAAAAATAAAAGCATATAAAAAGGTAGTTACCGCTTAAACACTAAAGGTTAAGGTTTTGTTTTAGCGTCTGCAGTTCCATATCATTGACACACACACACACACACACACACACACACACACACACACACACACAGGCCAGTTTTACCTATAATATGCATATTCATGAAGGCAAAAGCTAACAAAATAATGGAACAGGATTATACTGTTTAAAATATCCTGTCTACTTCCTGTATGCGTGTATGCATTGTATATGCTCCTAAGTACCACGAATCAGTATGAAAATGTACTCATATTTCATATAGTTCAAAATTATTGTGGTATTGTTAGAAATGTGCATCAACTTGTGGATATTGGTCCATAGTATTAAAATGACACTCATTGTATTATAGTGCCTAATAAAATACCAATAATTGACTGACAAATGTGAACTGCTTTGACTTTAAAAACATTAATGACCTGCTAGGACATTTTGGACCTTGGAGAACACACTGTGATTTACAACAAGCTGTTTCTTGATGATGTGAGAAAGTATTTCACACAAGCTAGGCTAGATGTGCGTGTCCCAAAACCTAAACTACTCCCTTGAGAAACAATCATGCTGTAAGAATGACCCACTATTCTCACTCACCCATACTGTCCGATCTGGTAATAATTGACCTCTGAGACTTCCTGTGTGGGACAGCCCATGAAGAAGAGAGGGACACAGAGGAGGGTGGACGTGGTCAGCATGGCCACAGAGAAGCGTGGGATGGTCTTCAGAGTGAGACCCGCCCTCTTCATGATGACGCCTCCCATCAGCATCCCCACTGCTACTGCTGGCAGATTCACAGCACCTGGGAACCATCAACAGCTTAGTGACCCCCACGTAAAGATGGAAATCATTGTCTACTTAACCCATGTGCCTCACCAGGGACATTTTTGGAATTTAAATTTTTTTCAACACATTGGTTGTGTTAATGCATGTGGGATACATTTTGGCAAGGGTTTCTCGAATTTTCCACCAGATTGAGGCATTTTCTCATGTTTACCCTATGAGGCATATACATGCCATTTTCCTGGTTTCCTGCACACAAACAATACAAAACATATCAAAATCAATGCTATTCATTGACGTATTTTAGATTGTGAAAAAAGCATTTCGAATACAGAAAATAATTAGATTTGTTTTTTATAAAAACAACAGTGGCATTATATAAACAAACTGGCATTTAAAAAGGGTAAGAAATTCAGAGCAACTTTTTCAAAGGGATGCACAATTGTTAATATGTCCAAAGGGTTTCCTGCACATAATGTGCTATTTTACTTGTTTTCCCGACATCCTGACACAAATGACAGACGTAGCCTGCACATGTGCAATGTTGCAAAGAGGCAAACTTAAAGGAAACACAAACCCAAATACAATTTTCATCTTGGAAAAGATGACGCAATTCACTCTTTGCAAAGTGAAGATAGTGCAAGAGTGCCGACCATTCAATGATTTTAACAGACCGTTTCATTTCACTTCCAGAGAGTTCATAAACCTGGTTTAATATAAACCATGCTGTCCATTATGACTTGAATTATATAACAGCTGGCATTGACTGCAAGCACTGAAAGGGCAAAAGTAATCTACTGTAGCATATTTTCCTCAAGTCCCATCTTTATGTTTGCACTGTACCTACCTACTAGCAGGCTGCTGTAGGCGGGTGAAGCGTTGTACTGTCGCTCCAGAAACTTGTTGAGGAAAGTAGCGAGACCTGCGATCACTGAGGAGAAGCAGCACTGGGCCAGGACCAGCATCAGGAAGAGAGGGCTCAACAGGAGGTGGACAAACATCCTGGGAAACACTGACCACACACACAACAAAGGGGTTCAGTAAAAGCTCTCTCTCTTATTTATCTGTTACAGGACATGTTAACAATATAAAACTATGTTGAGTGCATTTGTGAATCCAACAGGTGGAGTCTGAATATAATTATAAACTTACTTTTCAGGAAATCAACTAAAGAGCTATCTGGCTTTTTGAAGTCATCATTCATGTCAGTTTCACTTCCAATCACCTGGAAAATAACATGCCGTATACATTTTAATGTTTTAATTTAACCAAATATTTGCTGTGTAATGAATATAGGGGCATTTATGCAATACAGTTGTACCAATTTTAAAAAAAACAGGACAGTGTGAAATCTGGAGGATCGCTTGCAAAATCACATTTTACTTAATTCACCAGTTAAAACCTCAAAAGTTTCCTCCTCCCCCACCTTTTCCCCCCTCTTTGGTCTGATGTACCACCACATAGCTCTCAGATGACCTCTAGTTCCCCTTCCTCAACACTGGCCGACAGTTAATTTCCAGTGATTTTAGAGTAGATGTTGTGCAGCACCCTTTACGACAACAACCAGGCCAAGTTCTGAACAAAGCTGGAAGAGACTAAATGTGGTTTTACAAACACGTGGGAGACTAAATCTGGCTTGTTCTTATCTATGACTCATGTGTTCTGCAGATTGCTTAAAAAGGTCAAAAATAAGTCACAAGTAAAAAACAGTTCTTGGAAATTGAAATCAGTTTTGTGGAGGTACATCGAGAAGTCTTGTTTTGTGCCTTCTAAAAAAAGTCAAATGTAATGTTGACAAAAAGCCAGTAGGGGTCAGTAAACCATGAGCGATATACCATAGTTTGACAAATCCATAGATAATGTATGGATTAATGAACCGGCCTACTGGTGTCAGGGCCCCCCTGGGCTTCACCTACAAAAGCTGACTCAAAGAGACACGTACCAACCAGGAAGTGACTCAAAATGACCACAAAGAGACCCAAACAACTACAAAACACCTAAAAAGAGACATAAAGACTATGAAAAAGGGGCAAAACAACTACAAAGAGACACAAAATAACAAAAATAAATAAATTAACACAAAGGGACACAAAATAACTATAAATGGACACAAAACATAAAAAAAAAGAGATGGTTGGATCGTTTGATTGTCTGTGCCCAGGGGAACAGTCTCTCACAATACAGCAATGCCACAGATACAGTACATTCAATGAATGCTTCGTCATAAAACAGGACTGCTTTGTTCCAAAAAGATCTCTGTGAGTGAGACTTACATTATCTTCTGAAGGCATTCTATGAGGGAAGAAGAAGTAGGGGATGGAGGTGAGAAACAGGCAGCCGGAGGTGATGAGCAGGCCCATCCACCAGGCCCCGACCCAGCGGGGATCAGTCTGCCTGAGCTCCTGTTCAGCTCCTGCACCAAACAGCAGTGAACACTAGTCACCAGACGCAACAGTCAACCGTCTTTCCTGCTGTAACCCATCTATAAAATAACTTTAGGATGGATGGAACTTTTCTTTAATTTTTTTTTTTACCAAAACCAGTTTTGTCCACGTCCACATAGATCCGCAGCATGACTGAGCCCAGCAGGTATCCAATGGCAGGCCCGAATACAGAAACTGCAAACAGGATGGCTGCGAATGATAAAGAGGCTGTGAGGCAGGGTTTCTGAAGTACTGCTGAGCTGTATAGTTTTCTTGCCAAAGTCAAGTTTCCATCTTTTTTTGTCACTGGTCTTTATTCTTTGACAAACTACTAACATTTTGTGTGGGTTTATTTTGGCTTTTATGTATTAATGGCAGTAACATTTAAAAAAAATAAAAAAGGTTTCCATCTCCAAAATCAATCTCGAACTTGGTTCTACAAGGTTCCACCTGCAAAGCACAAAGTCAGTGCTGCTCTGAATGTTTACAGGAGATCCAATCAGGTTTAGTCTTGTTATTACGTTTCCTCACTGCTCTGTGACGGAGGATAAAAGGTCTGAAAACAAATCATGAAAAGCTGGTCAATCTTTGTTAAAAAGCTGAAAATTGCTGATTTTAACAAAACAACATTATGAATGACTAATACAAAGGTCAGCTAAGTTGGGAGTCTTTTTTTTTTCTTTCTTGTTTGAACTTGAGTTCAGGTTTCCAGCTGCTCGCTGCTGAACATTTTAGTGATCAATGCTAACTGTACCATGCTCCTTACTGAGGTCTGTTTAACTTGTGTACTGCAGTGGGCAGTGATTGAAAGTGACTCACATGGATCTAGCTTGTCCAAACAAAAACGTAGATGTAAATTTAAGGGGTAACAGATATCAGTTCAGCACTGAAAAGAAAAAGATGACAGCCGCAAACGTAAAGAAATGTAAGACAAGGATAGAAAACTTCTGCAAATTGGTGGAGAAATTAAATTTTTTATTGTTTTGAATTGCCTTTATACTCCAACTTTGTGCACTGTATGAGCTTAAGTATGCCAGTGAAAATATTTGATATTATTTTTTTTTATGCAATTATCATTATCACTACTGTTATTATATACATTTTATCTTTATTTTATTTATTTATTTTACCTACTCATTTCCTTTTTCTGTGTATTGTATTGAGTTTTTAGTGGGAATAAGTTGTACTGTTCGGCATATTTGAAATAAAAATAAATAAAAAAATATTCTAAAAAGAAACCTTTGATGCGACCAAATGTGTCTAAATTAAAAACATGTTTCTGTGCTCAAACATTTTATACAACTCTCTTCACAAGTTAATGAACACATTTTTTGTGCATTAAAGCAGTAAGACTAAACCGTTTGAACAAAATCATTGATTTCTGTTGTGCCTCCGCAGAAAGAACTATATAGTAAAAAGAAATAGATATTTAGACCTTTTTGCACCACGGACCGGTTTCATGAAAGGCAGGGGGTGGCAGGCATAACAAAACATACAATAAAGTGCAAAACATATAATTTAATCATTACATATATAACGTAAATGTAATTATTCCATTTTATATTATGCACTTTATTTATATTAGTATTACATTGTAATGTATATAATAGAATATAATACATACAAATGTTTACAATAAATATTACCAACACCAAAAAAAAACATTTATTCTTTCTGTGTGGACCGGTAGCAAATGATCCCGGTGGTTGGGGACCCCTGATTTAGAGTACATTAAAGATGCCTATTATTTTGACCAATAAAATAATTTTGTCAGTTTTGCTATCTGGGATGTGAAACCTTTGAACCTCAATACCTGAAAACTACTTTTAAAACAGTCTTTTATTCCAACTTGACAAAATACTGATGTTAAAATTCTGTGTATTATAAAACTCTTCAACATGCAGGCTTGCAGAATCACCCAGCATAACACAGTGAACCTCAGATTGCGTTCTCTGTATCTAAACGAATCAATCTACCTCTGATCTACAGGCCATTCACCTATGTATAGAGGGGAGTTGCCGGGCCCTGCAAAATCATCTATGTAAGAAATCCCAAAGGGCTGGACGGGCACGGAGCCCACGCCGAAGAGCAGCTGAGCGCTGGCCATGAGCAGCCATAGGTTGTTGGTGTCGGCCAGACGCCGGGTCTCGTCGCTGCCACAAGACTCCAGGTTGCTCGAGTTCCTCTGCAGGTTGCAAATGTCATGGCGGTCTGGATCACAGTGGGGGAGAGAGGGGAGGAGAAGGGGAAATTAAAGTTAATGACAAGCCGGTGGATGCAGAACTCCTTTAATTTCCTGAAGCTTCTACTTTGTCTGGGGGCAAAATTAAAGAGGAAAGAGAGAGATTGTTATTACAAATTAAATGCCCTGTAGGTAACTCCAATTTACTTTCAGCGAGTGCATAAAACAGACTCTAAATGTCCTTCTGATTTATGAAGAGTTCACCTAGAGAGCACCAGCAAGACTTTCTAAATATTGCTGCAGAGCAAAGAAAGCCAAACAGCAGGTACTTGTTTGACTCCTGCTGAGTGCTATGGAGCCTTTGCCGAGAAAACGCCACAGCTTTGTAGACGAACCTCTTAAGTAAAGTATCATAAATTGCATTGACATATTTGTACATTCACAAGTCCCCTGCTCTGGACTGAGTCACACTCGCCGTCACAGCGGTGCCAGTGGAGATATTTAGGTCTTACTGTGTAGAACAGAGTCGTATTCGTAGGGCTGGGATACGAAGTGAGTTAAGGTCAGCATCATGGCGCTGACAGCCATCAGTAGTCCTCCGATTCCAATGAAGCGAGGACGGTGGACCCGATTTCCAAAGTAGCTCACAAACAAGATCAGCACACTGTTACTGACCTAAGAGAGAGAGACACACACACGCGTCACAGCGGAGCCAGACGGAGCATTTTCTCTCTTTTCAAATCAATCCTGTCACACTTAGTGCATTGAGTTGCAGGTCTCACAGTTTGCCAACATTACTAATGGATTCTCAAAACCAAATATGAAAGTGGCCAAGGTTTCACTGTAATCCAAAGTTATTAGGGTCGGCACACAAGCCAGGCACAGTTCAAAATTATGTTTAAGAAATGTAGAGGTGTAGCATTCAATAATGCAATCATTTCCTCAAAATCCAAATCAAATTTGTAAAAACAAAGTATGCCTTTTTTCTTAGAAATGTAAAGTGTGCAAAACAGACAAAATGTAGAATACTGCGAGTGTCCCGTTAGCCTACTGAAAAATTTGTGAAATTAATTTCATGTTTAGAAATGTAAACTCATTGCTTTATGTAGAATCTGAAATTGACAACAGATGGCAAGTTGTACGTTGTTATCAGGCAACGATGCATTAAACTAAAATCCCTATAAATAGGAAATAAACCCGCCTGTACCACTGCTGATTGGTTATTGTGCAAGGATGGTCCATTAGACCAGCGTGGATCTTAGAGAAGACACGATCAGAAGACAAAAGCTGAGAATAAGATATCTTAAATCACATTAGAGGCCCAAGTGCAGCCAAATCCTCTAAAGATCCGAGCTGCAAAATAATAAAAAAAACAAATGTTTTAAAAACACACCCAAAAAAAAAAAAAAGAAAAGTTGAAAATCTAAACAAAGTGATTTAATTAGAGACTAGTGACCCCTGGTCATAAATACTGGAAACCTGAAAACAACTGGAACACATTGACATTTATAAATGTGATGCATGGCATCTTATCATTTCCTTGACCCCACACGTATCCGTAATAAAACTGTTCCAAAATACTTGTGTGTTGCTCGAATCCAGGAAGTGCGATTGTGATATGTTGCATGTTCTCCAGTTCCTCCTTTGTCATTGGTATCCTTGAAATAAAGTGGTCATGATCTGAGGCTGTGTGATGGTGTGTTATTGTTGGCTCCTACCTCGTGGAGAGAGGAAATGGTTCCTGAGGAGTAGCTGCTGAGGCCGTAGCGTCTCTCGATTGTGCTGATGGTGCTCTTGAAGCAGGCGCTGTACAGCAGCTGAGACAACTGCAGGAGGCCGTGGCACAGGACAAACAGCTAGGACAGACATTACAGGAGGCTTGAGTCACGAAAATAGGTTATAGTCATACAATACATGTCAACGGTCTTTTGTGCCATTTTCAGCTGCAAGAGACGCTTGACTGCACTTACACAGAGGCAGATCAGACTCAAAATTGTAAATATTGGCCCTGTTGACACCTGGCATTAACAGGCGCAAGACACATCGTCTCTAATTGATTGCAGGATTTTGCCTCTTGGACTTTTCTCTTCACTTCTCTGGATGCGGAGAGACGTGCTGGACGTGCTGGACATGCTCCCAGTGACCTGGAAGAGCCGTCCTGTGCCTGTTTGTGTGTCAGGAGGCGTTCAAACACACAGACCCTCGTAAGACTTCGCTTGGGGGGTCATAAATGCACGAATGACGCTGAAGATATGCATTGAGATGAGGAGTGAATTTGCTAAGGAAACATTGACAAATCCAAGCTTTCAGTTTGTTTACCGGCTGCCAGGTTGGCCGGGGGAGAATAAACGTTGTGTTTAACTCAGAACAGTTAATGCTCCTATTAAAGTTTGGCTTTATGGTTTGTTAGCACACACAATAGATGCTTTTACACTGTTGCTAATATCGCCTCATATTTTCCTCATTTTGTATCAAATGGATCCATTTGCTCAGGCAGGCAAAGAGCCTCTTGTTTTGCGGTTTATATTCAAAACAGTTATTGGTGCACAAGTGTTTCTTTAACGACGGCTTGAAATCCACTTTAAGCCTTTAACAAAGTCGGATTTATATCTTTATTGCAGATAGCGCTTTATGTTAAAAATTGTTTCAGAGACAATTCTCTGGCTTTTTGTCTATTTGGCTTTAACACTGGAAACACATAATCCATTAAAGTGCAAAATGTCAACATTAGTGTGAGAAACTGCCAAAACTGTTTTCGCTCTCCCAATCAATATTAATGGTAAAATACAGCAGGTCCATTTTTCTTGATGAAAGGATGTTGGAAAGTGTTGAAACTTAGAGATAATAGTCAGAGTATTTAAAATGTTGTAAAGAGGCAGCAGCAAGACGACTGGTGCTGAATGCTTCAGTGCGTCAACACCATGCCACACTGTGAAGACGCAGGGTTTAATATTTATCCACACTGTCAATACAAGTGATTTAAAAGGCTATTTGATGTTCAGAAGCAGGAACGTTGTTGTGCAGAGTTGGATCCCCCACGGATTATGTACATATTTATCCTTTTTGAACACTCTCAGCTCCCTCTGTCTGGACGCTATTGTCCCAGCCTTCAACCCTGCTGCGAGGGGAAGAATTGAGGGAAGTTCACACTTGAATTTCAAACGCTTTTATTTTCAGGGACACGTGTTGTAGCTGTGATGCTGGATATAACTGTTTTGTTTTTTTTGCTATCACAAATGCCTGACCTAGGAAAAGATAAGTGTATGCATTCTCCCTGGATACTTGAAAGAAACTAAAGCCGCAGAGTCACCTCCCTTCATTGTGAAACAAACATAAAAAAAGGTTTTGCTGCACAATAGCATCATGATCAAAAAGGAGCATTTTCTCTGATTTAAAGAAATTGTAAAATATTTCTGGAAAATATGCTTATTCACTTTCTTGCATAGGATTGAATGACAAGATTAAACACACTTTAATGCCTGTCCACTAAAGAGAAGGCTGCATCAAGCAGACTGGAAAGAGCTAGCAAATCTATAATCTGAAGGTAGGAAATCCAACCTACAAGCACCTCTAAAGCGAGCCAACTAACATTTTATACATAGTCCGTTTAATCAGTGTAAAAATGACTGGTTTTGGGGGTTATGTGCTGGGAGCTGGGAGCTGGGAGCAGTGACTTCCTGGAGTCTTTTTGTCTGGTAAATGACCCCCCATAAAAGCACAACCTGTTTTTACACTTTGTTTTTTGTACGGATTAAACAACGGAGATAAAACATTTTAGTGTTTTAGGAGGTGCTGGTAGGTCAAATAGAGCAAGGCTAGCCGTTTCCCTTTGTTTCCAGTCTGCATGCTAAGCTAAGCTAACCAGCTGCTGGCAGTAGCCTTATACAGAACGGACAAATAGAGCCAGGTTTCAATCCAAATGCATCGCAAATTGTAACCGAATTTCGAGAAAATCGGCTAAATAAAATGCAAATGAATACTTGTTTCCATCTAATCCTGTAACGCGCAATTATTAAGCGTTGGCTCATGGAGATAAGAGTAGGTGGCTCCAATTCTCCAGTCGGAAAACCAGTATACCATTGCAGAAGAAGAAAGCGCAACAAGACCATGTAATTAAAAGCGTCGACCCTCAAAACAGTGAAAAACGATGTATAAAACTAAATGGAAATAGGACATTTGTGTTTGTTTTATGCATCAGAGGAAGGTTACATCCGATCTGCGTGCAGCTATGAGCAGAAGCTTCAGTGGACGTTGTTGGTACATGCTTCATGTAGGTCATAATTTCTTTGTTATTTCTAATTCCTTTGCACTTTGTCGCATTTTGCTTTTAATTGATACACTAACTTTTCAACCTCGGGCTAAGCATAAAAACCTTTAAGAGATATTTCAAGATTTTTTTTATTGTCTGCGTTTGCAAATATTGAAAATGCACATAAAAACCAATGGCTTGAAAATGCATCTTATGAGAGTGGTATCAATCTTCTTATCTAGCACTCAAGAAAGTGAATAAGTGCATTCCCCAAAGTGCTCAACTACTGCTTGAACTCTATGATACAGTCCGAAGCGTGATAAACGTGCTCAGGTGCACCGAGGTGAGGAGAAAAGTGAACCGAAGCTTTCTTATCCCATTGTTCAGGATGTAAACATCGTGTGCCCCTGAGCAGAAACTTGGCTCGGATGTTGGCAGAGGTATCCATAGAGAATTTCATGGTGTAACCCAGGCACACACTGGGTGTAGCCCGCAGCAGATAAGTACCACGCTGTTGAAAAAAAACAAACAGAATGTCCTGATGAAACCCAGCAAATAGAGAGCAGAGCGCTACACTAGTGTCGAGAAAAGACGGATGAATAGGGTTGCTCCCTGTGAAACTATGGTTTACAGGCTGGCTCTGAAGCGATTGGGTTTCATTTGAAAGGCAACTCGGACTATTTCCTAATATTTTGTTGCAACTGCGTGACAGGAGGTCAAAAAGTAATCAAGAGTTCTGGCGTTACAGTTTGACACAATTTAAAAAGCTCTGCTTGCACTTCTCACCGCTGGAGGAATGACTGGCAGAAATAGCATACAGAAGCATTACCTGCTGCTTGGTCTGCTTTGATTCAGAACTACTCCCATTATGTAAATATACCGTTATATAGCTTTGAACTTCAGGTACATTCATACTGTGCAGGACTGGCGAAAGTTTACTGCGAACTCTCAAGTCGACTGATGTGATCCTGTCTGTTTCACCGTCCTCTACCCTCATATATATATTTGTAAAACTCTTGGTTTCAATAGAGCAGAGGCTTTAAAGTGAAGACTTAAATTGATAAACAGGAGAAGAGTTACTGCAGTAACTGGACACACCAGTCTGTGTGAGAATTCTTGAGATAAACACTGAACCGTTTTCAAAGAAACCTTCACCTTCTGGAAATTTAAAAGTTGCTTAAGTGGTCTCCTTCACACTTTCAGAACATAGGTGTATTAGTCAAGCTGCATTCACACAACACCAATGAAGAAGACATGTCATTTCTCGCCAAGTTATGCTGCAACATGGCGTTTTACCTCATTATTACTCACAGCTCTGGAACAAACTGTTTCCCTTCTATTATTGCCATACAGTGAAGTACAAGTGCTCCTTTTGGCACTCAGTGAGGTGACATTTATGCCACGAGTCAGTGTGAGGTGAAACTTTTAATGTTGGAGCCAAGGGTGCACTGGGTACAGCTGCCAAACACATAAAAACTCATCAAAACTGACTCACCGATGTATTTAATGGTAGAAACACACAACATGCATCTCCATCAAAGTCCATCTGAAGCACAGTGACATTTCTATGGAGGCGCAAAGATCAGTCGATTTAGCGATTGACAGAAAATGTTTAAAAAACTTTTCTGATCAAGCGTTCTGTGGTTCGAGGCTCTCAGGTGTGAGAATTTGCTGCTTTTCTTGTTCCTACATGACTGTAAATCTTATATTCAGGAGTTTGGATCATTACACATTGGGCTCTAAAATATTTATGCTTATTTTACAGCGATTTCTCATGTTTTACAGACCAAAATCATGAAAATAAATCAGCAGATTAATCGATAGTGAAAATAATCAAGTTAGCAGTTGCAGAACTAGAATTTTAATTTTGGTTAATTTTTTATAAGTATAATGTGGCATTAAGATTAGCCTGTAAAAACACTTTAAAAACACTTGGTAGCAAAATAATTAAACCAATTGTATTGCTCTCATCGGTTCGAGGTAACAGAAGAAAACCTTGTTCTTCTTCAATTCACCATTAAACGACTGAACAAACACTGAAAAGCTTTTTCTTCCAAGTTATGTCAACTCAAGTTTGTGCAACATGAACGACAAAAATAAATGAATTTTTTTTGGTTTGAGGCAGAACACTGTCATTATGAGAACTTGTTTATCTAAAAGGGGGGAAGCTGTTTACTCTTAGGCAACACTACACAGGAGACACAATGCTCAGGTTTTCTGAGGGAAAATAAGACAATAAAATCACTAGTCTTTTTGTTACTTCAGTATAATTATTATTATCATTATTATCATTATTATTATTATTATTATCTGTGTAATGTTATGCAATCTTCTAAAAATAAATCTATGGTTACATAAACAATGAGGGAACAAGTGCTGCAGGTTAAAACAAGACATTTCATAATAATTATGCAGCCTGGTCGCCCGCGTGTAGCCGTGCTAGCAGCAGCACTGGTGCTCACCTTTATGCTGCAGCAGAGCGTCCTCGGTTTCTTCATGATTTTGGAGGAAAGTATGTCCATTAGTCCGGCTCGTGTGTTTTCTCACGCGCTCCACTGAGCTCGAAGAGTTAGTTCGCAGCCTCTCGAGTTTTGTGTCAGAGGTTGTCTTTGTTTTCCCCCCGGTGAGCTGGACTGCTTACTTATGACTGTCGGTGATGTAATTGGACTCAGCCCACAGCTCCACGCGCAAATGTTTTGAAAGTTGTGAATTGGGAACAGACAGCCCCCGCGCTGATTGGCTGAATCACGTACGCGCGAGCCTGTACAACACTTACCTGAGAGAGCAGTGACTAATCATGTTACAGAACAAAGACTATACGCTGCCATTCAAGGAAACATTTCGACACGTTTTTAACATGAAGTGTAACCCTCGTTTCAGTGAACCCCTGCTTTGTTCTCCAGCAGCGCAGACGGCTTCTGCTTCATTAAGTGTGGTATGCGACACGCTAATGAGTAGTGGGCCTACTGGGACCAGTCAGTGTCGCGAAAGCCTGTTTCACAACAATACATACTGTTTTTACTTATTCCAGGTGAGCGGGTGAGTTCTTTCTTTCTCTATTTCTCTTTTTTTTTTACTTTTCACCTTTGAACGTACATTTTATCGAAGGCCATTTCCGCCAATGAGATGGGAGAGAAAAGATCCCGCGAGGCATTTTTAATGAGACACTTTCTCGAAATAATAAATTCGTATCTAACTCATTATTTTAGGTTTCCAAGTCATTAGTTTGAGATACTAACTCGTCAATTTGAGAAAGTATGTCATTATTTTTGAGATGATTAAGTCATTGTTTTGCGATACTAAATCATTATTTTGAGAAAGTTATTCTTTTGCGGTACAACGTCATTCTTTTTTTTTTAGATGAAAATATTAAAGTTCTCATCTTATTTATTTATTTTACTGGCATAATTTGGCTTCCATGCAAACGCAAAACTTTTAGAATACTGCTGAAGGTTATAGGCTAAACCTGTATTAATGTGTGGATATATGGACAGCTCAGCCAATAATACAGTTTCCCTGAATACTGAATATTCATTTATTTATTAGCGTTGTTGGCCTTCAAGTGGCATAAATATATTAGGCAAACACTACTGGAATTTTGCAATAGGCTTTGTCCGAGCTGACATTCTGATTTATCATAGCAGCAGAAGGGTGTTGCTCAAAACATTAAGGATGGCTCTGTTCTGTTCCAGTGTCCCATTAAACGATGACAGTGCGACAGTGAGTCAGTATAAACAATACCAGGACCCTGAAACTGAAGCAGCTCAAAGGAATTCAGCCATCATTAATGTCATTATTTACACCTGTACTTTTTCTGTGGCGACGTGCCAACATGTCTTCTATGAAAAATAAGCTGAATTAAATACCCAGTCTGAAGATTGTTTTTAATCGTAGTGGACCAAACACCCTCCAGGTTGATAATACCCCCAAAATTCCCAGGAAAAATAATGTAAATATGAAAGCAATGAAGCTGAAGAAGTAATACAAGTTCTATATTTCTATAATTCACACTTTTCTGATGTCATATATGAAGCAATCACAGATGGTGTTGTGTGGTATGGACTTGAAGCAGTATTTGCTCTTAGTTCCTTAAACAAGACTCTGTGTCCGTTTCTACTGAATGTTTGACGCACTCTCTCAAGGCTGGGCCACGGGCCTGTTTGTTGTTTGTGAACAATAGCAATCAATGCTTATTGTACTTCCTTGACACACAGTGAACAGTCATAAATCAGTCATCAATCACCATGATATACAGAAAACTTTAAAAACTTTCAAGCAAAATGAATAAAGTGATTAAGAGTGAATGTGATACTTAAGCTCAACTATTCACACTTGTAATAATGACTGCTGTATTATCATGATAAATGATTATGGATTATTGCAGCTATTATAATGTACTGTGCCAGTAACTATAATACAAAGTTGATGAAGGTTTTACAACAAGTGTTTCCAAATAATTAACATCCCCTCAATATAATTCACGAGCAGCTCATTGGTCAATTGAATGTGTTTCTAAGCAACACGGATATGAGAGTTGACCTTTGGTCGGACAATTGATCGAAGTGTGTTCAGTACAGGGACATTATGATTCAACCAATCAGATGAGAACGAGATGTGACCCTTTCAGAGTTGTATCACAAATGAATAGAAGGGAATGGACAAAATAAATAGAAACACCAAAAGAAAATATACTTAAACTTTGAGTAAAGTGAACGACTAACAAAGGCAGATCCAAAGGTGAGTCATACGAGGCTGAAACCAGGCTGGAAGCTGTGAAGGAGGAAATCCATCTAGTTTTATATGTGGCTACAAGTATGAACAGGGGCCTGATTTACAGAGTTATCTGGATAAGTTCCCTGAATAAAATCAAAAAAAAAAAAAAAAAAAAAACCTCAAACCTGGTGATGTACTGGCTTTTACTTCGCAAACTTTGTCCAAAAAACTCCGTAATCCCCCAGTATTGTGACAACAGTCTAGTAACGACAATGTTCACTTACTCAACATGTCTTGCGGCTGCATTACATTATTGTCTATTATGACTGTGAGGAAATGGGAGAACTGCAGAACTGACACAGGCCGGCTGACTGGTATTTTGAAACGATATATATACGTATGTATGTTATTGTGTGACTTTGGAGAATCCAAAAGAGAGCATAGGTAACTGCTGCAGTTTTACGTCTGAAAGAGCTGTTGACAGCAAGGTAAAGTAGGGAAAATATTCTAAATATAGCGTACACTTATGCTGATATTGATATTTGTAGGTGTCTAAAATATGTTTTGCTGCTGCCCCCGTCCACAGCAGTACATATCTTCTGTGCTGATGCTCCTGTCTGTGCCGACAGCCATCTACTGTAAGTAATACACAGACTATGGATACGGACATCATACAAGCCGACTTAAAAAAATCCAAAATATCCCTTTTTAAAAGGTGAATTTTCCACTCAAGTCTTTGCAGCAGATGCGCTGCAGATGCAAATGATGCCACAAATGTAACTGATTGCATGAAAGGATGAGGCCTTGTAAAGAAGGGGATTTAAGGATTTTGCCCAAATTTGATTTTGCATAACTTTCCATTTCAACATCATGAAGTGTTCATGTGACATCAACTTCAGCCTAAATCTAAAGAAGCAAAACAAAAGCGACTTCAATAAAAAACCAAGGAAATGAATACATGAGAATGTTCTTATATTACAAACACATGGATGCTTTTCTGGTAACACAGCTACTTGGGTATCAATATTTTTTTTTTCTTTTTTTCCCTATCAAAACAAAGGCATCACTGTGGTTTGAAGCTTTGCAGGCTGAACAGAGAAACATTCTTGTACCAAAACACTCGGCTTCAATTGCGGCTTTTGTGGTGCAAAACAAACATGAATGTGGTCTCAGGTGTTCTCCCTAAAACAATGAGAAGAGCTATTGTTTCAAGTGCTCAGCAAGAGAGCGATACAGACGCACCGCATGCTTTTCATGTGAAAAAATAAATAAAGTAGACATTCTATATTTAAAAGATCCCATTTAATTTGTGGATATGAAATCGGGAAGCAGTTTAAAACCTTAATTCAACATGCAGTGACCATAAAAACACATCACAAAGATGTAAAAGGTGTAAGAATAAGATTAGACCAAGCTGGTAGGCAGTTCTTGTGTGTTCACAGTGATTATTAGTGTTCTAGTTACTCACAAAAAAAAAATCTGACAATAATCCTGTGAAGGGCTGTGTTCTGACGCAGAACAGTCAAGCTTATAAAATAGAGACGTAATGATAATTCTGTTTTGGAGGTTGTGATAGTGGGAAATAAAATGTACAAAAGAGGAAGAAGGTGGGGGCATTAAAATAATAATTGTGTCCAAAATTCACTCCGGATGTTGTTTAAAAAATGTTAAAAAAGAGTCATGTGTAGCTTTGCGATGCTGATACAAGCTGTGGCGTCCATACTTCTGATCCACAAAGAAAAGTTTCTTTAGTGTCAACCAGAGGAAACAGTGTACCCTTCGTAAAGAAATCCTCTCAAATGTGGTTTCCAAGAGGCCTCTTGTACCAAAGCTCACCATAGCAGAGTGAAGCAGCATGTTTGAGAGTATGGTTACATATAAAAACGAAGCCCTTAAGTCTACTTTGGTACCTAAATCATTCTCATCCAACAACATCTACACTGTTTCACTAAGTTACAAAACTGTAGAAAATAGAAAATACTGTCCTTAAAACTAGGTTGTCAGAGGCGTAAATTGTTCCTTAAAAAATGTGTCCGATGGCACGTAAATGTCCGGGAATGCAAGGGAAGAGCATCGTAATTGCCATTTCTAGACGCTTTCAAAGCAAACAATATTTAACAAAGAATCTTTTTACTTTGCTATGCTGTAAAAAGGTAATTCAACTATATAAAAACTCCAAAAAGAACTGTACAAAATAAAAGCATCAGGCTTAAGTCTGCTCTTTGATCTGATAAGGCACATTTTCATATTTCATGTATTCCTTATGAATAGTGTCCACCAGCCTTTAGTGTTGCTGTTTGTGGTAAAACAAAAGAAAAAGGAGAAGCTTGTTTTGTTGGGTTTTTTTACACGTAAGCGCCCAACGCTGCGTGGAACTCTGTGAGACACTGAACGAGCTGCTGAAACTTGGGCCTCTCCTCTGGATCCAGAGCCCAGCAACAAGCCATCACTGCAAACCTGAAAAAAAGGGGGAAGCACAAAAAACAAAACAAAAAAATCAAAGGTCTGTCCACAAGCAATTTCTGGGTGATGTTGGGTGTTTTGTGTGTGTAAGACAGGATGCAGTGGGAGAGAGAATGAGCACGATATTCATAAAACTCTGGGCAAAGTCATTAAATGGTACCCACACTTACACGTGCAATATAGAAACAGGAGGTGCCTGTACAGCACTGATATCAATGAGTGAGATATAATCATTTCTGAATCAATGCATGCCCTTAAATGTTTTTATTTTGCAACCTCTAATATTTTGGAAAAGGAAGCCGTCACCTCACCACCATTGTATTTAGAAGGAAACTGTGTTCAGTTATTTAACAGATTTCAGGTGATTGTCCCCGGGGTTTTTTGTGGATATTCAAAACTATTCAAGGGTTTTTCAGCAAAAGGGTTTTTTACGGGAGCAAAAAAAATGTTTTAAGCCGTCAAAACAAAAGGTGGTCACAAAGCATATATGATGCTGACATAAATGAACAGACACCATTGTTAAAAAAAACAAGATTGACTGCAATTGTCAATACAGATTGTCAAGGCCGATGATAAAAAAATAAAAAAAAGTTTTATCAGATTTTAATTAGCAGACATCCAGACGGTGAGGTTTCAAGGCTTTACTGCGACACATCGGCAGGTCTACAAAAGACCAAGCAGGAGCATATGTAATGAAAACTTCATATTGAACCATGTGCCCCAGAGCTCTGTTCAAATTAATTACATTTCTGAATACATATTGGTAAAATGTCCAAATTATATAAATGATTGATAATTAATAACCATAATTAACTAGAGACCATCTTGCAATGGGATCACGTCAGCTGTGACGCCACCTCGAGCCAGGGGCGTACAGTGGGGAGGGGGGCCAATGGCCCTGTTTCTCCACTTCCTACCCGCCTACTTTGGCCCCACTTGATTGGACCACGCCCATTTTTGTACTCTACCTTTATTTTGATCCCAACTACATATCTGTAAAGTTTCGTGACTGCTTCATGCACAGTTGTGACGCTCGCAGTGACAAAATCTGTCCACTGACAGACAGAAAGGCAGACGGACAGAAATGTAAACACCTGGCAAATGACGCAAAACCTCCTCTCTGGCCGTTCCTGCTACAGTGGGTGTCTCCAGGAGTACATCTTGTCATGATGACACACACTGACTCATAAGGTGAAAAACAATACCAGCATTCCATAATAATTCACTTGAAGTTGAGGCCGTCAGTGTGACACACAACGTCTCTATGTTGCCATTACCACCCAAAGCTTTAATCTCAATGGTTTCTGTCAATCATGCATCCCAAACTAATCCACCCAGGTGGTCAACCGCTGCAGCCCTGCTCTGAGCCAGGGAAACCCTGTTATTATCCCACAGTGAAATGGTGACAGACAGCCTTGTTGCAAACTTATTGAGGGATTAACCAGTAAATAATAATGCTGTGGTGGGAGAATGACGCCTGTAAGCACAGGCTGCTCCTCCTTCTTAGCAGTTGTTGAGCTTAAAGTGATTCGATTCAGCACACTTCATTTTGTGACGGTCTGCAATAACATGCTTCACTGCAGAGGTCTGCAATCTGACATTATGTGTTTATATAGCTGACAACGATAAGTATAAGAAAGAGTTGAGACGTGTCAAAACTAGTCAGCTGTGTGCAGCTGTCCCCAGTAAAGGCCAACCGATAGACCTGTCAATTATTTTAACTGTCATGCACGAGAACATTTGTTACTATAGTAACTCGTAGTGTAACTGCAGATGAACACTGACTACTTATTAGGACATTTAATAATAAAAACAACTCCCTAATTTGGAGGCAGGCCCATCTAGCCTTCAGTGTTTTCAGACTTTTTGTTTTGTTAAAATTTTAGAAGATATTGTATATTTTATTTCCTTAAAATGCACAAAATGTAATTATGCCACTAGAGGTATCTCAATTGAAACAATAACAAAAGAGTTTGGTGATGTTGCGAAGTGGTGTGGGATCATGGGAGTCTTCATCACTATTGCGGTTAGCTTAGAAACGTAACAAAAGTAACAAATTATACTTTTAAGGACATTTATGTTTATTGTGTATATATGTTTTCATATGCCTTGTAATGTTATATTGACTGCTGTGTGCTTGATCCTTTTATAACTTTTATAATTTGTTTTTTTATTGTTTATTTTTGTAATTTTGTTAATGCAAAATAAGATTTGACGATTATTTTCGCAACAAATGTTCTATAGAATGTCAAAAAGTGAATTTTGTCTCAAAAAGCACAGGATGACATCTTCCAACTGCATGTTTTGTACATTTCAAATCTTTGTTTTTCAGCGATCAATTCATTGGAAAAAGAAAAAAAGAAAATGTAGAGTGTGTGTGTGTGTGTTCTGTAAATCCACCTACAGTTCATCTGGACAGTTGATTGGTTGTGCTATTCTGTAGCCATCCTTCAGGTAGGCCGACATCTCAAAGGGGTCGATGTCGACGTATGGGGTCTGACCCAGAGTCATCAGCTCCCACAGAGTCACCCCGAAGGCCCACTGTGAACACACAAACACGTGTTTAACACTGAGGCCCGTACTGATTATAAACATGATCAACACAAGCCGTTGTCTCTAATGTGTTACCATCAAACAGGATAAACAGAACCACCATTTCTATTCAGGCTGTGGAAAGCCATGAAAGCCACTTGAATTTAAATACAAAAATGTTCCACAGGAACAATGCAAGGAAATTATGTTGAAAAATTTAAACGGAATATAAATCATTGCTGAAAGTTTTTGTTGAAAGACTGAAAGTAAACAGTAGGGTGGCCGTTGTGTGTTCGGAAGACGGAGGGTTCAAGGACCGTGTCAGCGAGGGCCCGCCCTGGATGTGTTGTTCACGCTGACCTCCCAAGAGGAAGAGAAGCAATTCCATATTTGTGTTTCTCTTGTTATTAACCCACATCTAAGGTCACTCCTAAAACTGAAGAGCTTAGAGTAGGTGTTGACCCTGCACTTGTTATTTGGAATTTTGGGAGTCAAGCTAATCCTTATCTAAAATAAAACTGGGCAGCTCTTGCTAACCTGACTTATGAACATGATATCATCACAAAAGAGCAGCTTTGTGTTGTGTTAGTATGTCATAACCTTTAAAGGGGTGACACTGAGCCTTTAAAGGAAGTGAAGGGAGTGATTGAGGACTCGGGCACAGTGATGGGAGGGCTTCTTAGAGGAAAAGCGTGATGTACAGTAACCCACCCTGTTCCCACGTCAGTGCCACCGGCAACATTTACAACAAGGCCTAAACATACTGACACTGACACAAGGGTATGGAGCATTTACGTGCGTAACCCTGGCATGTGTGATGCTCTTATGATGCTGCACAGCTCCAGATACTTGTCTGGACTTCCCCTAAAGCTTAGTCGGCTGGTAATGCCAGGCGTCTGTTAGCTGTAAGTGTATGGGGAGGGGGGTGATTACTATGAAGCGGTGTGACCATAAGAGGAATGCTCCAGGGTGGGGGCATGTCTGGCTGGTGTCTGTGCTGTATCTCTAAGGATCTGTTGAGCTTCCCGAATATCTCTGCCGCACCCGCTCTGCTATCCTGGGACAGGAAAGACGCATGGTGCTCCACACTCTACCTCCCTTCCCTTCGACACCTTGACCAAGCGTCTAAGAATGGCTTGGATACAATTGCTGCCATTTCCTGCATCACCCTCTCTGTATCATGTCCCAGGAAAAGTTTTTTTAAAAAATGTTATATGGGTTAAGGAAAAGGCACAGTGGCCCAAAGTGTCAGTGCCGCCCCTGTCCTTGACCTACAAAATGTCACTCAAAGAGACACCTACCACTACCAACCAGGAAAAAACACAAAGAAATATAGAATGACTACAAAGCAACTGCAAAGAGACACCAAATAGCTACAAAAAGAGACAAAAAAACAAACACAAACACAAAATAAACAAATCGAGAGAAATTGACCACAAAGAGATGTGTAACGACTACAATGAGACACAAAACATCAACAACAAAAAGAGGAAAAACCATCACAAAGTGCATCTTGCTCCTATGTAGGAGAGGTGGTGGGGCCTGGGTCTGTGCCCAGGGGCCCATTGTCTCATAATCCACCCTTGTCCACAGATATAGGGTTGCAAGGTAGCGAGAAGTAAACTGCATATATCAGGTATTGCAGTTCTTACCACGTCACTTGCACTAGAGAAGTCGTTGTTGAGCAAGCTTTCCAGGGCCATCCAGCGGACTGGCCTGTTCTCATTATCCCCCAGACAGTGGTAATCCATGGGAAATAGGTCTCGGGCAAGGGCATTGTCTGTTATCTTCACCTGCATGTTGTCGTCAATGCTGTGGGGGTGGGAGGGACAAGAGAGAAAAGTTGGCGTCTTTATTTTTTTTTTTTATTACATTCCAAAGCAAATTAACTGAAAGCTAAAGGGAAGAACTGAGGACCGCTTTGAGCCGGGTCAGGGACACTTACACGCAGTTCCTGGCAGCGAGGTCTTTGTGTATGACCTCCCTACGAGCCAGGTAACTCATTCCACATGCAATCTGGATGGCCATGTAAACCAAGTCTTGTTGAGAGATCGCCTGAACGGAAATGAGAGAGAGAGAGACAATGTGCAGTTGAGTAGCAGTGACGGGAAAAACTCAGAAAAGGGAGGAAGTGGAGACAAGCGACTACAGCTGACGTGACTTTATTGTGCTAAAATTGGTCTTCCCTGTCAAATTGTTCTTATTTCCTTTGAAGCAGAACACAGTGAAGTATAGGTCAAAGATGGGAGTTACAAACACGAAGACTATTTCAGGCTTTAAATGCAAGTGTTAAGCTGAAAAGTGAAAAGTTTAACTTGATTAAACCAACTGGTGCCTTATGTATTTAGCCACAGGCATGGCTTAATGATGGAAATGTCAGTCTGTCGGACCTCCGGCACCGTCAGCTGGTTGACACTTTTGGCTTTTAGTGAAATGTCATGAGAACTATTTGATGGATTGCCACGACTTGGTAAAAATATCCACTGTACCAAAAATACTTGCATGTTGCTCACAGGATGAACTGTAATAACTTTGGGGATCTTTTAACTTTTCCTGTAGCGCCATCATTGGCCGCTTTGTGTCTAGTGCTAATTAGCATATGTTAGCATGCTAAACTTGCACTGCTAAAGCACTGAAGTAAGATGGTGAACATGGTAAACATTACACCTGGCACAAAGCACAAAGCACTGCTGTGGTAGTGTACAACCTCACAGAGCTGCTAGCATGGCTCTAGACTGGCAGCTCCTATAATGTATGTAAACATCCTGTATACAATCTTTCATTGCGCCTGAAGGTTTTAAAAAATATAGATATTTTGTGTGTTGTAAGTTTTATTTTTTGGAGCCGATCGAGTCAGCTGCACAATCCATGCCACAGACACACACGACAGACATTTTTGGGCTGTTTTAATCTTATCTGCAGTGGACAGTTAATTAATCCCGAAACACAAGAAAACAAAGTGAACAGAGATAGGAACATTTTAAATCAACCAGGCCAGCTACGTGTGGAGCTGGTACCAGGCAGCTCAGCCAGGCTCTCTGTATCCACCACTGAGAGCGCAACTTTAACAGCTGGGTTGTCAGTGGAAAAAGGACAACTGTGGATCAGGTCAACACTTTTTTTTACCTTCCAAACCAGGTGTTGACTTTCAAAATGAATGCCACACTATAGTATTGTGCTCCCTCAGTGCTTTCCCGAGAGCTTTATATCCTCTGTACTGATGCATTTCTGATTTATAGCTCCCTGTTTATTGCATCAGCACAACTTAATGACTATGTCTTTGTCTCCTACAACTGCCAAAAGGACTTAATGAGATTGCAGAGAATGAAGGTGCTGATGTGTTACCTGAAACTTTACACAGCGGTTCTGATTAATGCAAATAGATGGCAAGCTTCGTCTTGTGATTGCAAAGTGTTTGCTACATCTGTATTTTGCAGCTGATTGATTGGTTGGATCTGTGCTGTGGCTTTGCCGGGCGCATCAAAGACTCCCTGGGGTTAACCTGTACAAAAGCCCGATTGTCTTTACATAGCGTATAAAAATCTCCGCCTTAAGCACCGGCTTCATGACTATATCAACAGTCCTCCTATTAAAAGAGTAAACAGTAGTTACTGGTAGGTGTCACTTTGTGTTGATTGCTGCAAACACACAACAAGTTCTTTCAGGATAGAATCAGACTTTTCTTCCAATTTGGGGGATTAATTTTAATAGCTTAAGAAATGTCTCCATTTATGGCTTACATTGAGGCATTTATGTTAATGTTTGATAACTGACTCATGTTTCCCCAAATGTTAAAGCCTCACCTGTGGGTTGTTAGCCTCAGCTAGCTTGCATTGCCGCAGGAACAGCTTGAGATTCCCCCAAGCCATGAAAGGCAACAGCACCATGGGCTTCTCTCCGTCCTCCGTACACACATGGCTTATGGGCAACAGATTTCTAAAAGGTGGAGAGAACAAGGAACAGTGTGCAACACATACCGTGAATGTCAATGTGTAGAATTTAGCTGCACGTCAAAGGGATTCTTGGAAGACAGAAGTACATTTTAGCGGGGATCATCCAAACCATTGCCAAAATGTGGAAGAGGAAGTGTCAGCAAGAATCAACTTGCTGACCTCAAACAGAAGAAAGAGGAAGAAGTGAGTCGAAAGAACGACAATCCTGTCTGTCTGTCTGCAGCTAATCTCTCATACTACTGAGCCCATCACCCTAATATGTTTGAGCTCATATATGACTGTATGCTGAAGAATCTATCAAGGATTCACAATTTAAAAAAAAATCTATTTTACTGGCTGTTTTATACCATCATTGACTCCCCTGAACCGGCTGGTCGGATCTTAAAGTGATCAGCTACTGCTTCAGTAGCAGAAGGCATTTACGGAAATCGGCTAGGCTAAAAACAAGCCTGACAAAGTCTGTTGCAGGCCACATTTTGTTCTTTGTTGTGGCTCAAAAACTGACGTCCACAGAAAAGCTTTCTCATTTTGAACCAGAGCATCTGCAGATTAATTTCATACCTGATGTGTTATGATTCACTAAAGTTAGGCATGATAGGAAATGAATAAATCCGTTGTTATCATCGCCACCATGTTGACTGTAAGAGGCCGGGAGGGACAATTGGGTGAGATTCTACTCTTCTGTTTGGGGGAGACACACCTGGCGGAGATCTGCACTCTCCTGAGTGACCTTTTCTAGTTTCAAGCTAAATTCAATGCATTCAGAGCGTGACCCTGCTATTAAAGCAGAGACATTCTTTTATCAAAATAAATTATTGTATTTTAAAAAGGTCATGCCAGAACAAGCTAGTGAGCAATTTGTGAGTGTCACATTTATGAGGGAAAACATGTTTTGTTCTCTTCACAGTTCATGTTACAGTACGTACTTTCTGTGTAAAAATGTTGTGTTCTTTCATCAGCGTTCAAACCATTTAAAAGACGACCACAGGAGCTGCTGTGACGGAGTACAGTGTTGGGCTAGCTTTACTGAAACTCTTGCAGAAGTGGACAACGGTGATTAAAAAGTGATGTTCTAAGAGGCACACCACAGTGGGTTATGTGGTGTTTTGGCATTTTTTTTCTTGCTTTTAAATGTTATTCTCCTCTTAAAATCTTTAGACAAACAAATAAATTAAGGCAAATTCTGCAAAAAAAAAAAAAAGAAGCAATTTAAAAACAAAAACTAAACAGTGATGTGTGTTTGCTCCCACTCACCTATGATGAAGTCCACGAAGCTTGCAACTTTCAGTCAACATCATGGTCACCTGCACCTCAGACGCATTATCTGAACAATTTTATCAGACACAAAATCAGAAATAAAAAAATGGAGCAGAACTAGAGTGACCTGTGCAGTAAAAAAGTTCTTGAAAATTTCTGAACTCTTGGACCCCATGTAGTGTTTGATTTTTTATTTGTCTCCCTGCACAGATTCCACTGCCAACAGTCATTTGCAATGGGAAGCTTCAGAGGAAAGCGGACTTGTGCCAAGCTCACTGAGGTCCAGTCTTTAATCTGTATGTGCAGCTTTGCCAGCGTCTGGTACTTATGGAAGCAGTATTGTTCTTTTCCCAAAAGGCATGAGGAGGAAGTAAAGAGTTTAACAAAGCCCAGACTGGCATGAGGATATTGTTCACTGAGTGGTATCCACCCCTCCCTGAGTAAACATGAGAATGGAGAGGTCAGAAGGCAACTGGCAGGGAAAGCTGACACATGCCGCTAACAAAGAACCTGACCGTCCTACATAAGAGAGTATTTTCACTGGCATGCAAACCCTGCAGCATGAGTAAGAAATATAATTGATTAACTGTCAAATCTGTGTGCATGTTTACTGGATAGCTATGCGTCAGTACAACAACCTTCGTCATTCGTCTTACATCTTTGGCATTACAATCATGTCTTGGCATTTCAGGTGATTGCTTTCCTAAGCAACACACGTCTTAGAAAAACCAATAGAGGGTTGCACCCTAATATGAGAGATGGGAAACTAAAAACACTATTTTCCTTTTGTTGACAACTGTGCATTACAGCCAGGATGGAGTGCATACCTTTCACGGTCTTCACAAAGACCTGCTTTTCCTTACTAGGGTCCTTTTCATCCAGCAGAACGCCGTGGAAGATGCGGCCAAACGTGCCTGTCGAAGACAAACCACAGGTTTTTATTTGAGTAAAAGGGGGCAGGAGAGACACAGCCGGAGGCACCACATTCAACGATCAAAAATGTCACCTCACTCACAGGTCGCCACGCCTGACTGAACTGTGGGAAGAGGTGGACAGGCTTCTGCTTAAAATGCTTTGTCTCTTAAAATGGATTAGGCAGCTTTGGCTCTTGTCTCACCGACAAGAGCCAAAACAAGAGCAATTCACTGGAACTGAGAGGACCTTTCATCACTTAGAACGATTCAGAAATACATACGATGTGGAAAGGCCAATTGAGCGCGTTCATCATCTCCTTTGTCTAAACTCTCACCCCGTTGCTCCGGGACTTCGCTGAGGTAAAATGCCTTTTAAGAACATAAACCATCAACATAAACTTTGAAAAGAAATCTGAGCCCGAAGGCTAACTGTGACTTGTGTTTCAACAGGAGAAGAGACGGAGCATAACAACAGGGTTAGTGTTTCAGCGTCTCCCTCCCTCCCCTAGCTTCTCCATCAAGCCTGTCTGGACCTGCAGGCTCCCAAAAACAGAACCTGAGTTCAACCGCCTCGCAGACATGGCCTTTTACGTCTTTATTTATCGTTTCTTAGTCTTTATCTCTTGTGCTTTAACATTAATTTGTTATTTATGGCATTGTGTATGTAGGACCTGCTGTATATGGACTGCACTGGCAAGTTTTCTACATCCATCAATTCAAGTCAGGAAGTCCGATAGATACACAGGTTCGGATATTTGCCAGTGGTTTTACTTGCAGATAGATATAGTTATAGCTACTGAGCAGGATTGATTAAAACAGGACCTGATAGGATGTGTTAAAAAACCCTAATAAGACAAATAAATCTAAAAAAGACTAACTAAAAACCCTTGTGGAAAAAAGCAATATCAAAATGAAGGTTTCCAACAGTTGCACAAGGCAAAAATGACATGATGAGCATGGTACAGGAATCATAAAACAGTTGTCCATTTAAAGACATGTTTGATCACCACACCCATACCAAGTACAATTAGGCCCAATCTATAACAGCTAGTCACATCCATAGCAAGTAAGTAGGAAGTACAATAATCAGAAAAGGAACAGAAGCTATAAAGCTGTTGAGCAACCCGATTGCAGGCAATGGCGAGGTTAAAATGACACATATTGTTGACAGTTGTCTAAATGTCTTAAATAAGCAAAGTGCAGCCAAATGAGAGCGGGGTCATCTTAGGGCTGGGTTAACGAGACCAGCTGCTCTGTGAGGCTGAAGCACTAAACACAGTACAGCTCAGTGACAACTTGTCATAAACTAAAGTATTTTTTACCACACATTTTTTTTTATACCTACTGGTGTCCAAGGTCAGGAGATCACCACAGTTATTGCAATTCAAGCAAAAAAGCGTCTATTGAGGATTTGAACTGAAGCTTTGCATGTCTTTTATGATGTAATCACCCTAAAAAAAATCTCTATTTGAATAAAGTAATTAATCTGAATAAATAAATTACTCTCTCTTTATTAAATTAACTTCCCTTAATGAATATAATTTGTCAGTGCGTGCCTCTGTGTGTGGCAATCGGGAGTGAAACTGTTTTTTTTTTTTAACCGCAGTGAAAATGTTGTCTTTGAAAGGCCAACAAATATAGAAAGCAGAATATTTCGTTAGATAAAAACATGTTATGAATTTTGGAAATGATTAAATCTATTGACTTGACTTTTGGACTTTATCCAAAGTAATATACTATAATAATGCAGCTGTGCAAGAATACCGGGTTTAAACAGAAGTGATATGCAAAAACAATGGCATGTTGATTTAGACTTTGAATGTCAATGTTATGAATGAAGCATCAAACTACTCCGTACAGCCCTAATGGTAAACAGTAAGCTCAAATGATTTCAACAAAGAGTACTGCCCATGTTGTCATTCAATCTCTAGACAGAAACAATAACTTTAAAGCATCACGGGGCCTTAAAGTGGCATTTAAAAACAGAACAGCCACACTTTTCACTTCCATTGTGTTGTAGTCACCCTTGGGTAACTGTTGCATCATTCTCACACAGCCACACTAAACCCCAGTGTGGGCAAATCTCCAGAAAGTGGAGTTAGTCTTGTTCAGTTCCATCACTTATGACGATGCTGAATTGTCTCCAGCGTCTAAAGTGAGAAAGTCTCATGGAGCCAAAACTGAAGCCTAAATAGTTATGTTTATCTTTGATACAACGCCAAAGAAAGACATTTAGAAAAGTCACTGTTTAAGGCTTTCTGTCAATATGTAATGTGTCTCAGCGAGAACAAACATTTGCCATTTTAGGTTCAAGGCAAGGTTTCACTGGCACGGATCTGATGAGGCACGCTCATACATTACAGCAACAAAATCTGCTTTCATGTTATAGGTCGCATCTCCCTTTGTCATCAGACACAAAAATGCATAAAGATAACAGGGAGTGTTGATGAATAAAGCAAATAAATCTACTTTCTTGTAGGGCCGCATTCATTAAGTTTCTGAAAATCTAATGTTTCAGGATACCACAAATATCCCACAAAAGAGAAGTTTAGTCTTATCAAACGAAACACCATTATGCATTGGAAGCTTATACACAGTATATATATATATATATATATATATATATATTTATATATCTGTATAACTAACAGATTCTGAGGCTCCTGTGACACTATCAACCAAACTCCGGAAAGTGAAATCTGGTGCTGAAAAAGATGACAACATTACCTAAAACATTATCTGTGGCAATATTCCAATTTCAGAGTTGGGTAGTTGTATAGCTCACCAATTTACAGCAGCTGTAAGTTTCTATCTCCACTCACTTTTTACCACATTCCTTAGGTGTGATAATAACAAGGCATTCATTTTCCTATCATTTCATCTCCTAATATGTGGCTGGAGGCTACTTATTAAATTCACATATTTATTACTACTATATATACCGTATGTATATGATCATAAGCTATCATTGCAGCCCACAGGCAACTCCTCTCTTTAGCTTGTAGTAGCATTAGCTATTGTAAATAAACATTTGAGAGCTGCTCTTTAAGTCTGCACAACTTCAGGAAGCTCAGAAAAATGTAACATTCTTTCAATATAACCCATATCAAATATATCTGTTTACACACACACACACACACACACACACACACACACACACACACACACACGGTCTCGCCACTTTCTCTCCATTCATATTTAAGGGTCCTCTCATCTCATGTAGAACATTTTCGTTCTCACTCAGACTCTCGTCACAAATTTCATTTTGTATCATATGTTATATTCATACATGTTTTAGAAGCGCATGTCACTGTTAAATACAATTTAAAATCATACACAGATTATTTTATTCCAAGAATTACATCAAATATTTCCTCCTTTGTGTGAAAAATGTGACTTTACATTTATGCTCTGCTCTTGGTCCCAAAATACAGTACAAGGCGACTAGTTTGATATCTTCTTTATTTTGTCAAAGATATTGAATGTCAGAGATAAGGGTAGAGTGTAAGGCTGGTTATGGGTTGACATCATGTTTGTTTGTATGGAAAAGCAGCATGCCAGTACCATGTTTCATTATCTTTGAAAATGAAGTGTTTTATTGCTCAGATCCATTTGTGTGCATCTCTTTTCTTGTTTGTATTTTTTGAGGAATTCTTTCTTAATAATTCCTATTTTTTTATGTACGGGGGAAGAACCACAGAACAAGCCTAAGGCGTTGCTTCTTAAGTATGTATTATTTTTCATTTTTATCAGTACAAGGGGCAAAATATGCATACCTATATGATGTCTACGTATGTTTTAGTGATAAGCAATGTTAATAATTACAACCACTCCCTTCAAAAGCCTCTCCATCAACCTATCACTCAAAACCACACCTCTAATACACAGCGAGACTCGTAAACAAAGCATGGGGAAGACATATTAACCATTTAGCAGCAGCAGAAAAGCACCTCTTTGAAAAGCCGTGAGATGCAGACTCTTGGCTTTTGTGTTCCACTTCTCAGTGAAATTCCTGAGATAATTTTCACACGTTTCTGAAGAATACAAGTGGGAGCTTCTTTAGGAGAAAGAAAGCAAGAGGAAAGAACAGGAGAAACAAATACCTTCATGTAAAACATCTCGTAATGTGACCCTCTCCCTTGAGATGGCAATGTCTTTCACTTTAGCCTTGGCCTCCATCAGAGTAACACTCCTCAGGTCGTTCTTCTCAATGCGGAGGGATGGGTAACCTGTGAGGATGGAAAAAAGCAGAGACATGATCCAAATGTAAACAACAACACTTTCAAAAGTTATTGACAGCTCTTTTAAGCCGGATTAACACTGGAAAACAACCTGGGGGACTTCTGCCTCACATCACTTTTGACACATTTCTTACGAACACAAAGGTTTCTTCTTAAAACACAGAACCCTCATTTGAATTCAGTGGACTCCAGCAATTACAAGAAACAGTCAGCATGACATGTACAGTGCCCTGCACATGATGCATCTACGCAACTTCATGCAAAGTCCTGTATTACAGCACTTCCATTACAAAACGTTAGCGGCTGGTTTACGCATGTAGGCGAGTTTGGATATAATAAAAAAAAAACACGTTTCTCTGCACACAGATGAACAAACAACACATGTGTACACAACATGCCAGTGATGAGAGAGAACACATTGTAACATCCTGTGGAGGACTCTGCCAGGCTGAACTGTTGCTTAGACCAGTGGTCAAGGGGGTCCAAAATCATTTCTGGGGGTCGCCAGATGGTTGTGGAGAATAAAACATTGAAAATAAAATAACAATTATTTAGACTTGGGAATGGCTTTTACATAACTTAGTCTGTACCAGTGAGATGATTTGCCTTAGAATAGATTGTATTGAGTGGGTTTGTGAGAGTCAAAGTGTGCTGCACACCAGTCTCGGACTGATTTCCAGCGGGTCAGGGGGAGAAAAGAAAAATCACAGACCGCATCAAAAGTCTACAGTGACCAGAGCAAATTGGACAACGCCCAGGTGCTAGCTGTTCAGGGTAAACAAAACTCATCACAAACAAAGCATTAGTTAATTACTTGTTTTTAAATTTGTATCAGAGCATTGACAATAATTAATCAATCAGCTGTTTACGCCCATTTGCAGAGCGCTCTTTCCTGTCGTTTTCCTTCTGGACATTAGTTTCTATAGAATTGTATTTACAACCACAAAAAGCAAGCAGGCTAAAAAAAAAGAAACCTTGACGTGTCCCAGGCCAGGAGATGAAGTGACTAAGGGGGCTGTTCAAAATTGCAATGAGGCAAATTCATAAATGTAACCATGCAATAGCCTCAGAAAGGCTAAATAACAGCATATGGCTCCTGTTTCCAATTCAAAGAACACATTAATAAATCAGAGAAATCACATATGAACAAAGCACTATCAGAGCCTGAATATTTTTAGAGTTTATTAACTACTCCCTTCAATAGGCTACAGCTGTTTCATAACTGCTCCTCGTGGTGCCGGGCCTGATGTGTTCCGTCTGTCTTCACCCCTAATTTAGTCCAACTCATCTAACCATTTCACCGCACAAACGCTCACTTGCTTAGCTGTGCGGTTTACAGTAATCATACGTCAAAATGTTTAGACAGCAAAAAGCATTAAACCACTTGTCAGCGTATATCACATCAACACCTGTATGTGCGCGACAATAACCGGATTTTCCTGCGGGGTCTCGACTCGAAAAGGTCGAGGAGCGCTGGCTTAGACAGACTGAAGATGGGTGAATGGAAACGATGGAAAATTCACCGGTGACAAACAACCTCCAGATAAAGGCGGAGGCAGTGACAGTCAATCTGCCACCAGGAAACAACAGCCTCTTGTTCTTGTGAGCTACCCCTGATACTTATACAGAAATACTTGCAGACGAGACCCGAGTCATGAGATCGATATATACGAGAATGAAGCAGCTCAGGCTTTAATCTCAAAATCAGATCCCATCTGGTACTTTGATTAAATCTCAGCTGTAGTGTGCAAACTGTACAGGGAGTAGTAGCACAGTACAGGTCAATGCCGCCCCCTGCTGGTTAAAACTGAGAGTGGCGTTTATTTTCAACAATGAATGACAATTAATACAGTACTTTAAAAAGTTTAAGACGCAGCAGATGACTTGCGTTTAAGTAAAGCAATACAAAACTAATAGTGACAGGAGCAACTGCACAAATGGGGGACAATACAGTGCACTGCTAATACTTTCTACCAAAACACTGTCATTCACAGTATAACAGCCAGAAACAGTGGCTCAAAGAACAACGAGTGCTTTTTCCCTACTCAATACTACATCATTGTTTTATTAATCTTTATAGTATCCTGTTTTTGAAGTTTAGCAGTTACTGTAGGTAAACAAAAAAATCTAAAATCTTAACCATTTTATACCAACAGGTGATGACAATACTGTGACATCAGACGTCACTCACGCTGTAACTCTGGAATGCCACTACCAATTAAAGAAAAAATGTTTTTCCAAACAAATGTATTATTATTTTCTTAAAATAAATCTCAAAGATTTCAGAAGTGAAATCTTTAGACTTAGTATTTAACCCATTCTAGTTGGAGCAGTGGGCAAGAACTGATATGATACATCAATTAATTGGTTAGTCTATAAAATGTAAGAAGAAGAACAAAATAGTAATAATGGGTTATATCTTTATTAGGAGTGTAAGAAAATATTGTTATAGTCTTGAATGGCAATATTATGTTTTGTGATACTGTATTCAGTCTCAAAAAATATGCATCAACTATAAATTAATAGTAAACATGCAAAGAAATCTCAGTGTATGCCACCTCTAAAAGTAGTGCGATGATGTTGGACGTTACAGCGACTGTGATTAATGCAAATGCAGATCCCACTGTTTTGATTGCATAAAAAGTTAACTTTTTTACTCAGATTTTATGCAGAAGTTCTTTATACTATAAAAGTTTTCCAAATTTTTGTTTTAAAAATCGCTATATATCGCCTTGCTTACAGCATTTTAATAGATTGAATCGTAACCCCGTATCATAGTACGTATTGTAATCTTACCAATACACACTAATCTAATACTAATCTTTATATGACATGTCCATAAACCAAAGACGTTCAATTTAAAATCATGATTGATGTTTTTATATATATATAAAAACATCAATCAACCCCCCCGAGGATCAATAAAGTATTTCTGATATGAAAACAGAAGAGCAGCAAATCCTGACAGCTTAGAGGCTGAAACCACAGAAAGTTCAGCATCTTTTACCTTGAAAAATGACACAATGAATCATTTCTGAAAATTGTTGAACATTTTCTGTGGACTGTTTTATCGATTAATAAAATATTCTTTCAGCACTAGTGGAGTGGCATTTCCATGACTTTTCAGTTAAGTTCCAAATGTCTAAATAAGTATCTATGTAACTTACAACACACAGCACAACTTCTTGTCAAACAAATGAGACAGAAAATGTTAGTATAAAGCAGGTGAGATGCAGGGGCCAGGGTTTGAGGCTTGAACCAGCCACCAAGGGGAAGAGAAGCAGGGCCGACCAAAAGCAGGTCACGTGGGTACAGTAATGCAACCATGTACCGCATTTATACAAGCACTGTAAAGTTCAGAAAACTATGGACAAAACATGGTTAAAGTGTTAATGTTCATCATTACGGTGCACATGACGACAAAATAGTCTTAAGTCTCTGCAGCTTCACTGGAACTTACTTTTGGTTTCATGAGGGGGGGCACCGGGGTTTTGGAAGGAGGAGGCAGCAAGCTGGAGAATGGGTGCAGAACCAGGGTGATTGTCTGATGACAAGAGGGGAGGGGGTGGAGGGTGACAGAGAGTGAGAAAGAAGTGATTTAATGGATAGCTGGCTTAAATCACAACATGACAACATGAGTGAATGAATGGATGTAAACTGTAGTTGTACATGTTCAGCTCATACACAAAACACCAATCAAACCGGGCACGCTCGCAAGTTGAGTAAATAAAAAATGGGTGGATGCTAGTGCAAATAATCACATTCAAAACAAAAGGCAAGTGGGTCAAGCTAAAAAGGCACAGGAGGTGAGATGTGTGTTTGTATCCACAAGAGGGCAATGAAGGGGTCACACCCTGACAAAAAAAAGGGAACAAATATAGCTGATGTGCTTTTCCAGGGGTTTCTAAATTGAACCAGAAATCAATGTTCCAGTGAGATCAAGGTTAATGTCACTATTATTTCACGAGGTCAAAGGTTTGCTTCTCTCCACAGATGCATCACCCCACATGTAGTGTGAACAGCTGTCTGTCTACCAAACTGTATGTGGAGGAAAAGAACCTGTGAATCAAGGGTCAGCGCAAAATGTTGTGACAATCCAAGGAAGATGGATCTCTCCAGAGCCGGAGCAAAGTTAGTGGACACTAAATGTGGATCAGAATGTTTACAGGCCTCACCATTATTTACATTATTCTTTCCGTTTGTAAATTCATTTTGATGGTGTTGTTGTACAAGGATGGCTCAAAAATATTTTTATAGTTTAGATATAAGCTGTTAATTAGTGATCGTATGAGAGTGGGATCAATCTTCTCATTCAGCTCTCAGCAAGAAAGCAAATACACACATTTCCACAAATGTTTCTTTTAAATATGAATCTACAGCCAGGAGACGTTTAACTTAGCTTTGCCCAAAGGTGAGAGGATCTTAACTGAAGCTGAGCAATTCATTATTTCCAAAACCAAAGAGCATTGTCTGCCAAGAGCAGAGTCATTTTACAGAGCAACCGTTTCCCCTGCGTCTAGTCTTTATGCTAAGCTAAGCTATCTGGCTGCTTACTGCGCCTTATATTAAAACGGGCAGACATAACAGTGGCATTGATCTTCTCCTCCAACTTTCTACCAAAAAATAAATAAGCACGTTTCCCAAAATGTTGAAATATTTCTTTAAAATTGAACTGACAAAAGACATTTAAAAACGGTTCATTCAGTTTATAATATGTTTATACTAAGTAATAGGTACAAGGTGTATTATGCTCAGGTACAGGAAAGGGTTAAAAGGACTATTAGATTAGAGGGAAGAGAGCCTTAGGAGTAATAAAGAAATATTTGTCAAAAAGTCACATCTCATGTGACTTATAGGACTGCTCTGGTAACCATGGTGATGCTTTTATCATGGCCCCTTCATCACTTACACTGTAATTAAAAAGGCCAAATGTTCCAAATGTCAAAACACAAATTTGATCAGTGTAATGTTTATATTGCAAAGCAAGCCAGATTATAGGTCTGTACTAGAGTCTTTAACAAAGTCCTCAATTTGAATAAAGTTATTAAACGGACTAGGACTAAAAGGCTGAACGCCAACAACTATGGAGTGAAGCAGTGTATTTCTCTTGGATAAAAACTATTTTGGAAATGATTACATCTCTCTTTTTTCAATAAATGTTGACTTTTGGACTTTAATAACGCACTGGAGTTATTGGAAATGATCACAGAAGTCTGAAACAATCCTGCACAGCCACCACTGGGATCTTAATCTACAAATAGTTTACTACTTATAATATTAGTGTAGCCTCATCTTTATCTGACACTGTGCACAAATACCAGGTTTAAACAGAAACAAAAAAGCTGCGCAGCATTCAAATGAGGATTTACAATTCGAATGTCAGCACTATGAATGAAGCTTCAAACTATTCGGTACAGCCCTACCAGATTATTTCCACTAATACATTACAGACTTACTCATAGTTAGAATGGGTGCTAGCCAAGCGCTGGGTGGGTAATCATATTGCCACTGAACACCACCAACAACAACTAACAAAGGACTCTACTGGAGGAAATGTGCTCAGGATGACATTCACTTACTGTATAATCCACTGACACGGAGCTTAAATGGCAAAAGTGAGTCAATTCTCCTACTGTTCTGAGGTAGGAGACTGTAACGTTTAGACTTAGCTCTTAGTATAACTTTGGTACGGTATGTCTGTGTTTCCCACCATGTTCTATATTTACATCAATTCCAATAGAAAAGACTGCTTGTTCTTCTCTAAATGCTGAACAGTTAAGCCTGACATAAAGCACACGCTGAGCACATTCACACATCGCTCGGACAGTAATAGGTCACAAAAAGACCGAGAACATCACTGCAGGAATTCTGATCTTCATTACAATCTTATGATACTAGTTAAGCTAATAAGGTCATTCACAGTCGATTATTGCATTTGAAAAAGCATGCACATTTGCAGATGCCGGAGTGAGAAGGAAAAATAAAAACTATGGCAGGCTGAGTCAGACTGAATGTTCTTCAGCACTTTGAGGTGCCGTCGTGTAAGTGTGATTACCTCCACAAAATGTTTTGGATGCTTTTAAAATGAAATGTGATGTTGCATCTTGTTACTGATTGCCTTTGGGAAGAGGAGTGAAATCTCTTACTGGTGACGGGAGCTGCGTTGTTTGGAGTGTCAGCCCTCAGGTACTGTGTGGTCTGTGTGGACGGCTGAGAAAGGCCCTGCGAGCTTCCACTGTCACTCACGCTGAAAGACATAGAGAAGAAGAAGGAGACGGGAAGTTATCCAGAGGCACCAGGATTGTGTTGCACCAGTAATTGGTGAATCCATTACTATATTCCTGAGTAAAGTCCTTCCTAAGTTCTTACTAAGTACAAGCTAGCACTAGTTTCGAATACGGGACAAAAAAAATGGGATGAGTGGGTCTAAAGTTGACAAAAACAAAAATATTCTTGTATAACACAAGGATCCCATCATGCAATGTGATCAAATTAAGCCACTTTGGCAAAACTACATTACAGCAACTCAATTTAGACAGATGTCCATGGAATAGAAGAAAACAATCTTTGTGCAATTGACATGTACCACTCTCCCTATGGCTAACCTCTTCAAATTAATAGCAAGGGAGAATGTGCTGATCTCATTTCACATCGATATCTGATAACCTGCGGATTTGCCTGCAGCTATCGGGAGTGCAGATTACAGGAACTGTAAACTTAAGTGCAGGTTTCAACTTGATATAATCCTTTCTGTGGAGACGACCCATTTCTGTTCATTAACAGAAGCATTTTGCAGAAAATACTAACATATCTTCTAGAGGAGACAGATACGAGGCTGTAAATCTGCTGTTCTGTGTGCTGGATCTTATTAGCTTCAGTATAATAAGTACTTTGCTGACAAAGAGTGTGGTCTGTTTGGAACCGGAACAAAAGAAACAAACCTGTCCTCCATCTCCACTCGCTTCATGCTGTGCAGGTGCAGGATGGCCAGGATGATGGCCACGAGGAAGATGACAATGCAGCAGACGCTCACACTTATGTAGAACACCTGGGTGGAGGTGGTTGGGGTGGGCTGACCATCTACTGATGAAAACAAGACACATTAACAAATCAGACTAGCGCTGCAACTAATAATTATTTTCATTATCGATTAATCTGCTGATTATTTTCAAGATTAAATGTTTGGTCTATAAAATGTCAGAAAATAGTGAAAAATGTCCATCCCAGTTCGTCAAAGTCCAAATGTCTTGTTTTGGCAGTCCAAAACCCAAAGGATATTCAGTTTAATATGATATAAAACAGAGGAAAGCTGGAAATCTCGAAATTTGAGGCTGAAAACAACATTTTCTGCCATTGTTGCGTGAATAATTACTTTAAACATTATCAATATAGGAGATAATTTTTCTGTCGATAAACTAATCGTTTCAACTCTAAATCAGTAGAAAGTAAAAGTAGAAAGTTTGGAAAATGGAGCGACCGTTGCACACAAAATAACATCCTCATTACAGAAAGCTTCAACAGTGTTTGCTATTATGGAAGAAGCAGGGCACACATATGAGGTAAAACATGAGTTAGAGAGAGAGAGGGACTATAAGTGCACCGAGGGCTCCACTTAGGGTTAATGGAGGCCTGGACTAGTAGAGGCTGTGCCCAGGATCCAGTATCAGAGCTTTTCTCATCACCTCTCTAAAAGCCTCTGAGGACCCCAGGTTCCACGGGCCTACCCAAGCAGAAGGGAGACAACCCACTAATGGCACTTTGTTGCTGGGGCAGTGGGCTCACAAAGACTCTGAATAAATCCCACTGGAAGAGGACAGCCACTCCAAGTGGGGGAGGGGGGGAGGGGGGGACAGAGTGCACTTCAATAGGAGAATGAATCATTCTCTTTGGGCTCTGAAATCATACACCTCGGTTATGGAAAGTTCGACTATACAGAGAGACTTCTCAGTACTAATCTCACCACCGTCAGGCTGATTCCACCTATGTTAGACAATACATGGAGCTGCTATCGAAGGACAAGTATGGCATGATGTGGAGGTACTTACAGTCAGACCGCGGAAGAGTGTTATTTTTGAGGGGAACGGGAATCTTTGGGTCAGAATCTATTCCTGTTCACAGAAGAAAAAAAGAGAATTATATCAACTCTACTGTCAATTGAATGGCAGACTTCATTCAAACGCCTCATTTCTTCACTCTGATAATTTCTGGTTGACAGGAAAGGACAAACCTCACAAGCAGGCACTTTGTTAAGAGGCCCAGGGACACAAACCTGAAATAGCTTTTTTAGGTTTAGCTCCCAGGTTCCTAAGAAAGGCTTCTGGGTTCCTACATACATACATCCTTTTTCTCTCTGCTACAACACGACAGATACAATCCAAGAACAAGAAGCGGGCAGGTATGATTGCTCAGCGTACATTTTGAGCGTCACTCAGGCATACAAAGAACCTTTTATGTTAATTTGACTCATGCTCAAAATAAGATGGGAATAAATTTGTTTCCATTGGGAACATGGCAAGAAGCCTCTTGGCCACATGTAATTATCTTCAGGCAGTTTGAAAATAGCACAGAACTGAACACAGAATACAAAAAACCTGCACATCTCCCACTGTAAATCTAGTGCTAAAAAGCTCACTCCTAATTCTATGCAGAATATATTTATATATTTTTTATTTCATCCAAGTATTATAACAGTAGGTTTTGGACAGTTTCTCATAGGTCAACACAATAGGCCCTTTTCACAGCAGACATTTTGTCTTTTTTACACCTGTGCTTTTCCTGCTTCTACTGCTCTTTTCTGGCTATTCTGACCCACAATTATTTGCACAACAGATATATGATGAAAAGGGTCAAAGTTCAAGGCACCATGTCAATGACAAAGTAGTATGTCACAATTGCATGTATACTGCAAAAGTAAAAAGAAAAAGAATGCGACCTCTAACCATACATTTGTTTAGATTTATTAGCGGATTATAAAAAATACTTACTTTTATAGCACATTTTCCTCCTCTTGAAGTTGAGCACTGTGTAGTTGTTGGCATGTATGGTCAGATTGAGCTGCACTGTTAACATAGCCTCTGCATCTACCTTGCCAGAACAGAAGAGGTCCACTCTGAAGACTGTAGAGAGACGCACACACATAAGTGTCATTTAAAGAAACTTGTTATCTTATTGTGTATATCTCCTGCAATGCATAATATCTGGTTTGATTCAGAGAGAGAGAGAGAGAGAGGGAGGGAGAGAGAGACAGACAGACAGAGAGAGAGACAGAGAGAGAGACAGAGAGAGAGAGAGACAGAGAGAGAGACAGAGAGAGAGAGAGAGAGAGACAGAGAGAGAGAGAGAGAGAGAGAGAGAGAGAGAGAGAGAGAGAGAGAGAGAGAGAGAGAGAGAGACAGAGAGAGAGACAGAGACACATAGATACAACTTTATCACCCCTACTGTCATGTTACAGTATAGTCAGACATTTAAAAATTATGAAAAAGTTTAAAGCAAAACTTAAACATTTTGGGAAAAACATTTAAAATCTGCCTACCTACACCTCTAAAGCTCACTTATGTTGTGTAAGTGTACATGTTATACTTTGTTTGTTTAATCTGTACAAAAATATTGTGTCAAAAGTTTAACCCAAGGTTATATACCGGACTATTTCCTCGGCCAGAAAGCGAATAAGCGTATTTCCCAAAATGTCAAACTACTCCTTTAATAGAGTGTGGGCGCATACACGATGTAGTAACTAGAATAATGTTTCAACAACTGTTGCATTACTGAGTTGCAACTAAAACGCCTCAGCATTTATAAAAATCCCTCATCCTGTCTGGTTGACACGGAACAAGTTAGAGCAGTATGGATTCACTGACAGCACTAACACATATTCAAAGCAGGTAGGAGCCCTGTGAGTGCATAAATGCGGATATTTGACAAACCAGAGGGAACACGGGGCACCTCCCCCTGACTGGAGATGTTGCTCCGTGGTTGGTTCATGGCAACAGGGTTCTCCATTTGGAAGCCAAGCCGATAGTCAACCTATAAACAAAGAATGATGAACAGAAGTTGTCAACACAAATGGGATGCCCTGCACGTTTCAGCACAGTACAATATAATATCGATTCTTTTGACAACGATTTTTGCTAATATCACAAAGTCTGTCACAATCCGATTTTGTTTTGATTCAATTCAGGGCCCTGCGAGCCACATTTCTCAAGTTGAAGTACTGGTTGAATGTTTAGGAAGGAGGTGCGTTTGGCTGGAAAAGGTGCCATAAGAGTTTCAAAATAAAAGGCGCATCTTTAAAAGGAGAAATCTATCGATGTTTTCACTTTGCATCGATGATATGGGATTACATACCTACCTTGCACGTGTGCACAAGTAAGCATGCATTGAAGTGGTTAATCAATAGTTCCTGATGCTGAGACTTACCTTTGTCTTGGAATGCCATGAGAAGTGAAGGCTGTTTGTCTCACTGGGCACAGGCAGGGTGAAGGAGAGAGCATATTGATTCACCACGTCGTCTCGCACATAGTAGAGCTCTGCATCTAGGCCTGAGTGAGGACAGAAGACAGAAAATTGTACATTATGAGAAATATTTTGTAAATCCAGAAGAAAGGGAACTTCACTGGAAATAAAAGACAACACATTTTCTAATTTAGAGGTAGATTTAAACACTCACACAGAGCAAGCCTGAGGAAAAATGGTAAAATATCCACTCAAGACTGCCAGCTTGGGTTTGGGGGTTTCCCCACAGTAAAGGAGATGGACTAACCACATCTGTTAGCACTTCAGACCTCTTAGTGTCCAAGTGAAAAACTTCAAAACGTTCAAGAGAGACAACATCCAAATATGACTGCAGTTTTCTATCCAGGAAACAAAATTGGGCAGGGGAAGGGTTAAGAGGAAGCGTTTGGAATGCCTTAGATAAAACTGGATCTCTTTCATTCAACATCCAGTCTGTTCGACCGTTCAGTCTTTACTTAATGTATTTAAGCTTAGGAAATGCCACAGTATATGAGCATCAGAAAGCTAGACGGGTCAGTACTGTATAGTTGTGTTTCTTGCTCAGTCACTTCAACAAAGTCGAGCCTTAAAAGTTTTTTTTCCCACTGCAGCATCACAGAAAGTCATGCAAGTCAAATGTGTGCTGATGAAATCCCCAACCTCGGCCTGGGGCAGTGCTATCAGTCCTTGAAAGCGTCTGTCTGGCAGAGTGGGGTCTGTCTATCAGTCTGTGAGTATCTAGTTTAAAGAGAGGGGAAGAATGTGCCCAGGCTCCCCCAATACCCTCGGGCGGTCTCAGAGCTCCGGCTCATAGACCTTTCTCACGTTGGCTCAATTAAAAACATTCTGTAGCATTTACCAACTCAGAGAGGGGATGGGTGTTACATAAAGTAGTAGGCCTTATAACCAAGCCCAAAGAGCTTTGCTTTACATTCATTGAAGAAACTGCTCCTTGTTTAATTAAAATAAAGTACAGTTAAACAATTACCTGAACAAATATGATTTACTACATATATTATTATGATTGATTAGCTAAATAACACAGATTTGAGCACTAAAAGTTCATTCTTTTAAAACGAAATCTTAAAATCAAGATCTACAAACTTTTTCCCAGAGCTTTCAACCACATGTCATGGTCTCAGTAGTCACAGAGACAAGAATAAATGATCAATCATTGTCAAACTCTCAATGACAACAGAGAAAAAAAACTCTCTCCTGATGAAGACCATGGGATGCAGATGGAAGCCTCAGAAAAAGTTAGTAAGTGGACCTTGAGTTAAAACTTTGTTGCAATAGGTATTGTATGACTATATTCAACAAAAAGCTAAAATAAGGATTTATTTTATTTGTTTTTTTCCTTTGGCCTTAACTAAACTATTAATTTGTAGTTGTGTTTCCGGCCACTTGGTGAATGTAATGTGTTCACTCTCCTTTTAGGTCTGCTTTGGTCTCCTGAGGGGAAACATATTTACCGCCAAATATTACACTATATTCACCAACTAGTCGCTAATTTAATTCATTAGTCGTCTGGTGCTGATCAGGTAGGTACAGTCGATGATGATGATGATGATGATGATGAGGGCAGTGAGAGGGAACCTAAACAGTAAAGTGGCGAAACGTAAAAAACAAAAAGATGAGCTAAAAAAAAAGCTTTCCAGCTCTGTAGGGCTGAGGTTAACCGCAGAGTGGGATGATAACACATGCTAAAATCAGTGTGGACAAAATATTAATAACAAACATGTAGATAACAGCTTTAACTTGCAGCCTAGCCTTAAACAAGCAACTGAATATTGAAATGGGAAAATGCTGTGATACATGCATACAACTCATATAACACAGTCTTTCATGTGTGTATATATATATGAAGGCACTTAAGAGACACACAGCCACACAGTTTAGTCCGGTAATAATTGCCTTTCTCGTGCTCAACTTCATCCAACTCCCTTGTCTCAACATGTGGCCGCACTGTTTTGATACCAATTAAACTATGCAACCAGGCATAAGGGCCCAAAGAGGACCAGTGTGAGTCTGACTCAAGTGTGTCCCTCCCACAGCACCATTGCCATCCACCCCAAACTGCAACAACTTCAAAACAGGAACGTGAAGGAATGGCAACAGGAGCCTGTCAGTGTACACAGACTGAGGACAGGGAACAAGTGGTTCCTGAGGTTAGGGAAGCTGAACCATGCACTGTAAGTTTATCACTGACTCACACTCTTTGCTCTCCGGAATGGGAAAACAGTATTAGTAGAAGGTGTGCCTGTAAACAAGATTCTCGTAAGTTAGTGTTTGGTCAGTACCTCGCTGCATCATCGTGCTGTTTGCTTCTACGGATGCAATACCTCCACTGCTAACAGTCTTCTTAAACGCGAATGGAAAATAACAACATCATTTTGAATTCCAGGGGCGATAACTTGGCAGCATGTTATGTTTTGAGGGATTATTTCCTGCAGGACATTTCCATTTGCTCTGCTGGTGTCAAGTGATTAACAATAGCCAGGGCAGAAAACACTGTATCACCTAAAAAAAAACACTCAACTAGAGCACACTTGAGCACAATGAGAAAAAAATAACGACAGAGAACAAAACTAAATGTTTACGGTAATAAATGCCATTTAAAAACATTGATGGCTGCTTTTCATACTGCATGAAATAAATCACTACTTGTTAGTGAAATAAACCTGAAAATAAATCAAATTTTCAAATAAATGATAACTGTATTCATTCATCCATCATTTCAACACCTAACAGTATGCAATCTATTCTGCCTCAGTGGAAACCATCTTTCATGAATTATCCTAAATAAGAGGTCAGTAAGCCGCTCAATCAAAAAGCACATTCTAACATGTACAACGTTGTTTGTATAAAACGTTGTAGTTTGTCCCACACAGTGACATACAGCCATAACAACCAACTGTTAAAATCAGTGCTACATTTGACCGTTTATGCTTGTCATGCACAATTACATGATGTGACATTGTTTATTGAAAAAACCATGGTGAAATTCATCATCATATATCCACTTGATCACACTAAGGCTCTCAAAACCTGGGCAGCGCGGTGCTAGTTTCTGCTACTCAGGACAAGGCCTTTTCTTAGACTAGCAACCACTAGCTGGTTGAAACAGCCCAGTGGCTTTACATAGAGCTTTCAAAATCTGTTTAGCAGGGGACAGCATTGTGCTCAGACAAGTGGGATAGGACAAGTGCAAAGAGGAGGAGGGGCCTTTAAATAACTTTTCATGGTTGAATTATTGGGGTTAAATGTTAAAGGGGAAAAAACCCTCATTAAAACATGTGAATTCCATAATAATTAAAATCGCTGTCATTAAAAAAACGATACTCTGCTTTAAGCGAGAGACTCAGCTGTGAAAGGGCAAACCTAAACCAAAGATAGTAATGAGGGACATGATTAAAACTATTAGGCAGTACTATAAATGGTTGTGAAAGGAGGCGGATTCATCACAAGCACACACAAATCTACAGGAAAACTAGTCTCTGAGGAACACACGAACTACACAATAAGATAACAGGTTTCATTGTTTGCACCAATATGGAAATTACTTTAAACGATAGGTTTGGATTCTATCAAGTCTGTCTCAATAGAATAATCACGTCATATTACATATTAAAGTAATTTGAGAGAGTTATTAGTCGCTGTAATCAATCCTCATTTCCACTCTGGCTCTATTCCTTCCGAATTCCTTTCTTACGCAACTCTTCTGTAAGAAACAGTAGACAAAATCTACAGTCCTTGCTCTGTGCAAAAATACATTCTACGGTTTAGCCAAAGCTAATATAAGGCTTCAGCAGTCTGAGTTTGGCAAATCAAGTGGGTATTTTCTAAAGTTACTGTCTTTTAGTACGAAATTCCCTCTTTGTGTTTCCCGGACTGTGAGCTGAAGCCTCATATTAACCTTGGCTGAACTTGTCCCCCATCTCTTACATTTGAGTCACATTAGGAGGCCAGTATGCACAGCAGGAATGATTACAGTGACCAATAATAATGCAGCATCTGGAGTAAAGTTATAAGAAAGTGGTTGGGACTTGGGTTCTTGTGTAACCCTTAGTTTATGCTGAACATTTTTAGGAACTTCAATATGAGTATACTCCTCTCTGGATTTCTCATATTGAGCAAAATATTGTGTGCTATTAAGCATGCCTTATATTCAACATCAATTAAAATCACCTTAATCTTTGGATCCTACCTTGTAACCTGAGCTTGGCAGCACCTTCTTTCTAACTTGACGGGTAGGGAGAGGTGCCCATCGACTCTTACTCTAACTACGGGGGATACTTGGAGGAGATAATCATATCCAGCTGAATCAGATACCTTTTCTGCATCCAGACTAGGCCTGCCGCGGTGTTACCGGTGTTCGGTCATACAACAATTACATACTTAACCACTGCTCCCATCATTGTTTAACGTAGTTTTTTTATAGAAATAAAAACAATTTAGTTCATTTTCACGTAGGCTAATCAGTGCCCACATTGATCAAATTCAAAAACTTTAATTTGTATAACGTGATATCAATACTAGTCGGGCGACAGAGCTACAATTAGAAACTGAAAGTGTCTGGTCCGTACAGCAGCAGCAGAGTCGCAGGAGTTGGATTTCACTCATCGGGGGTCGAGAGTAAGGAGAGTTGACCGACAACAGGACGGCAGAGTATTTGGTGTCAAAGTATTTCGGCTTTAGCGCCAATGCTAAAAGGGAACCTGGTAAAGTTAATGAGGCAATCTGGAAACTTTTGGTATGAAACCGTGCAGAGGAAGGAGCGAGTCTCAACCGGAGAGGCCACACAGCCATCCGACGCTAAACATCAAAGTATGCGCTCTGAGCCTCATCGATGGATATTTTTTTTTGTAAAATGGTGTACTCGGTAACGCCGGTATTGTCACGAGTTTATTAACCATAAATATTTGCCCATTGCAACTGTAAAATATTACCCTTACTCAAGGAACTGAACAGCTACAGAAACATAACCAACAAAACACACACAATGAATATAACGCAAACTGACTTTAGTTCTTTACAGCATGCCAACCGGCAGTTGGACATAAACTTTTGATGGGCCATCTGTGAGGATATACACAATGCCAATGGTTAAAATGATTATCTTTTGCGAAATAGTAAAAGATTCCCATTTGCACAACTTCATTGGTTTGATGAGGATTCAACACAAAACTGATCACACGGTCTTTCCACGAAACACCCTGCTGACATTCCTAGAGTACCAACGCATTAGAGCTGCCCAGCACAATCAGTCCTCCGCTGTAGGCCACTGCACAGCTCCACTGGAGTCATTTAAGTGCCTTGCTCAAGGGCACATTAACACTTTTTTCAGCTGTGGGAGGGGAGACAGGATTACTCAGTCAATTCTGTTCCTCCAACATTTTTCTTACTGGTTCAGACTTTGAAACTGGCATGGATACGTTGTTGCAGTCCACCTTTTTGTATAACATCACATATCAAATCAGTCCTCTGAAAATGGCCATTCCTTTCATATGTCAACACAAACCTACAGCAGCATCTTAGTTTGTCTTAACATTTTGGGCTCTATAAAGTTTTAAGTCGGCAGAGTTCTCCTGCAATCTATGGATCGTGTTGCAGACTTTGAAAGAGGAGAACAAAAAGGTGGCAGTGGCCAGGTGGTAAGGTCCAGGACAGATATAACAAAGACCCTCTTGTGCACGCAGTCGACACTATACCTCCCGAAGCCTTCATCCCTGAGCGCTCGGGAGATAAACACTCCCTCCAGTCTCTCACTAGGAAGATATTGGCGACATTAACCAAGGAAGGAGAAAATGAGGGCCCGCGTGAAACTCTATCAATTGGAAACTCCAAACAAATGGGTGGGAGAGGAGGGGGTGTAATGTACGAAGGATCTCAAGGTCTAAGATATCAGGCACAAGAAGAGCTATAAACGGAGGAAACCGGGAGTTGTTTTTAATTGAAAAAGATATTGTGTAAAAGTAGCCCAATGCTATAAAATCTCTATGATTTGATGAGCCGTTTAGTCCGTCAGAGCACAGTTAAAAACAAGATTATAACTGCTCCCGTCTTCATCAAGTAAGGTAACCATTGTCCCTTGAGTTTTACAATCAGGTGAGTGTGCTGCTAAGCAAAATGCTTGGAAAAACAGTAGTTTAAAACAATTCATTCAAAATGCTTTTGCATCATATTACCAAAGTACACACTTTTGAGAACTTCCAGAAATCCAGGTGCATTGCATTTTTGCATCCAAGGCCAAATCTGGCAGAGATTCATTTGAAAATATTTACAACAAGCTAAGTAAAAAAACAACCCGTACATTTTTTTTCTATACAGGAAACGCATTCCGCAGCTCGGGGTTGGTTGGGTTGCATCTGAACACATATCTTCAATTCACTCTGCAAAAAAACATCTCCAAAATTCTTTCATGTCAAGATAACATGGTTCACCATGTGAAAAATGAAACACAGCTAACTTACAATCATTCGTACCAAGATGTCCATTACCAAAGACAGATTCAATTCAAACAGATGCCTGACTAGGTGAACCTTTGCTCAACTACGGGGAAACTTTGACATGATAATTATATGTATGAATGACATGACATATTCAAACCAAATTCAGAATAAGCAGGGCTTTAAGTGCCGATTTAAATGATCACAAGGCTTGCTAGTTGCTTTATAAAATAAAAGCCTATCACCAATAGCAGTTATCAAATAGCAACACTTAGCTTTAATAACATCCACTCTAACACGAGGCGTTGGGTTAACAACTTCAGCAGGAAATCCCCTGACATGCCATCCCATATCACAGTTAGCTCTCTAGAGATGGAGGGCACTGGAGAGTTGTTTTTCTTTACAAAGTCTGCAGGATTGGGGTATGAAGACTTGGTATGTAATTTGCTTACACTGACAGGAGTTAGTAAAGAGAATCGCCACCAAAAAAACATATAAGATAAGACTAAAAAAAAAGTGAGAGTCACATAAAAGTAGTGGACGGAAACACGTATTAATTCACATTTTCTTTTTGCGGATTAGCAGGAAATTTGGTTAAAATGTTCGTTACATTTGGATGGAAACTTGAATCCAGAGGTTTTTTTACCGGCAGCCTCACGCCTTTATTTCCAAAGGAAAAGTTAGACATAGACGAGCTTTAGTGCATGTTCCAACAGAAATCCAACAGAAGTTTCCTTACCTCCAGCAATTAAAAAAAAGCATCAGTATCAAAGTGTAAAAAGAAAGGGAACGCGTAATAATAACGTAGAAAAGGTTATAATGATGTAGTATGTTCTCTGAAAAGCACAACCAGAGACACCAACTGAAGCTTTTACAGTTTAGGCTGCAACAGCAGCACTGGTTGCAAAAATAAGTCACATCTGAAAGCATCTTACAGCGGAAGAAAAAAAACATATTCAGTCACAATCTCTGTGGTTTTCTTTGATTCACTTCAAAGAAACCATACATCAGTTTCTCTCTTTTATTCAATGAAGTGCCCCAAGGGCAGACAAGGATGAAGGCAGGGACAGGAATCTGAGCAAGACTGTCTGTCGCAGTCCCTTTATAAGCACCTCGTTGATAGCTATTTGTTGCTTAAAGGGGCTCCTTAGTTTACTCAACAAATATCAAATGGTTGACTGAAAAATGATTAGCAGTCAGAGGCAGACTAACGGGTCATTTAAAAAAGTCTCACGCACAACATCTCACTCATCTATTTTTGGATGCTGTTTTACATGGGCAGCTTTGTGAGTACAGCCGCAGTTTGAAAGCCTGGGTTGTGTGCGCATGGGCAAATATTTTTGTAATTTCTTTTAGTTTAGAAAGGTGTGTTTCCCAACTAAATTCTAAATCTACAGAAACTAGAAGGCTTGAGAAACATTTGACTTCAACACCTACTGCTCCTAATATTTCTTCATTTCCACAACATAACAGCAAAATGTAATTGATTTAACTCAAGCATGGCAGTGGTTTCATTAGAATTACAGTGCAACTCAAACCCACGTGGCATTTGCTGCCATTTCAACATACAAGTAGAAAAGACATGATTGTGTATTTCCAATTCCAATATTCCAATTTTAACACAAGGGCAACAATTTATAAAATGGGTGGTTGAAGCTCCTGTAGAGCTACCACCCATCTTTTGTCTGAGAGCAGCAGCTCTCAGACAAAAGATGTGAAAGCAGGGGCTCCCCTATTCAACCACGGATCCTTGGAGAGTGGCATGAAGGAAATGAATGCTGCTGCCAATCACTCCTCACTGTTCACAGGCTCTTTTTCAAAGCCCCTGCTTTCCATTCAGCTCTCTGGAGGAGGAGGGGGGATGGCTGGTTAGCCGACATGCACTTGGCTCTTCAATACAAGTAGATTTTACACACTTGTTCACATTTTTTAGACCTGGATATTTCCATTTTTGCATGCTCAGCCTGAATTAAGCCAAACTCTGACCTACTCACCTGATCAAGGGAGGGGAAAAAAAAAAATCACACTGTTGGAAGTCACAATGTTATAAAATGGAAAATGTCAGTGTGTTTTTAAGATTACAATATGTGAGGTAGTTGTAATACCAGGTGGAGTTTATCCGATTAGAATCCGTCAACTGAAGCTGCACAAAACTCACAAAATTTCCTCCTCCCACAAGCAAAGTATTTATTTAGTGTACAGAATACTCTTTTTGGTTGAGGACTGTAAAGCTATGGTTTTGCTCTGACTAGAAAAGCCCAGCACTACTACAGAGAGCAGCAACACCAGTGACAGAGCGAGTATGTCATGCAAGAACCAGAAAACAGACTCTCTTAGTGCTTACTTTCCACCAAGAGAAATTCCTCAGAGTAATGTGTTGTCTGGTGTACCATGGAAAACTGGGTTTAAAAAGGCCATTATTATAGGAGACAGCAAATGAAATGTACATAAATCTTATTTTTACTTCATCCATCATCTTCTCAATGATCACATGGATGCTCATGGTGCCAGGAAACAGAGAAAGAAAGAAATCTATTGTAGCCTGTAAAACCAATGTCATAGCTTGGGTCATGGGCCTAATGGCTTAACCCTGGTGTTTAGTGAGCAGTGTGATGCAGCGGCTCTCTTGCAAAGGTAATAGTTGTAATATATTTCTGAACAACCTTTAAAATAAAATACCTTGTAGAGTTGTAAAACCTTCATGGTTACTTGAATAGCTGGTCGACAGAAAACAAAACCGGCAAATATTTTTGACAGTCAAGTCATTTTTTAAGCAGAAATGCCATATATCATTGTAAACTGAATATCTTTGGGTTTAGACTGTTGGTTGGACAAAATAAGACATTTGAATATGTCAAAGTGTGGTCTAGAAAAACGTGATGGTCCTTTTTCTGGTGCTTTACAGACTCTCCCCGAGACTGAATAATACCCGTTTCTTGTAAAGGAATATATTCCAACTCAAATGTAATTTCTTTTTAATTTGTATTAACCATTACGGACCCCGATTACACTCCGGAAATCTATAATTGTACACACTGAAGTTTGGATCAATGAGGTGCCTTCACATCTAAAAAGAGAAAGTGTGATCTGGCCAGCTTTTCACCCAGAAGCACTTCCTCCACTGTGGGTCTTGCAATGTGCCTTGTTTTGTAAAAACAATAGGTTGCAGGTATTTTTTTAATTTTTATTCTATTCAACTGCCGTCCAGCAAAACCTGATTGTATGGCAACTGAATCTGAGCTGGCAGCTGCAACACAATTCAAACTCTGGATGCGGGTCTTGAGACACAGCTGATATGGGAACTGAGGGAAGGAATGTGGAGAGTTGGGTTCTTGAGACAGACAGTTCACTCTCCATTAGTCATATGCAAAAGCTATCAGGGATGCTGCCTGCAGTTCATCCATAGACAAACACAGCGTGCATGCAAAACCCTGTTTCAATTCAGGCATGACTTTTTCCTGTTCCTTACCAACCCCTCGAGAGTCAGGTAGTTTGTTAAAGTTATCAAAATGAAATCCTGAATGGAGAGTCCATCTGCTTAAAAAGCAGAGACCACAGCATGGCCTCCCAACTTAGTGAGATCACTTTTTCCCCGTCACAATAATGTCTCGATGCTTTATTGGGAAATACAATTGTATTACTGAACATTTGTAATGAATAAGAGTGGGGATGCTAAAGGTTAAACATGGTTAAGAGATGCTCACTGACCTGTGTGCACAGGTAACTGATTTCTTGTTGACACTGCTTTTCATCGGTGTTATAGCCCAATTTAAATCACGGCTCTTTCACAGAAATTTCTTTGCACTCTTTCAAAACACTGTTTTTAAATCAAACGCGATTGATTGTTTAGATCGACCTGTATGTATGATAGCAAAAGGCAAACATTCTTAAATGCCATACCAGAAAACGCACAGGTGTACCGAATAAAATGAGAAACTGCTCCATTACATATTGTTGTGGCAGTTCCAGGACCCTGCTAGCATTCATTTTATTATTTACAACTGTGCTTTTCCTACTGTGACGATTACGTTTTCCCTGTATGCACAGGGCTCTGGGCAGCTGGGAGGCACGGAGACAAATCTGAAAAACGGTGCACTTTTGAAAGCATCCTAATTTGGGGACCATCACTGAAAACCCGTTGATAGCAGGCTGAACTCAGTGGGGGTAAATTAATTTTTCAAAGGCCTTGTCAAGTGATGTGTCAGATCAAATTTCACAAATCTATTCACCTTTTGACTGTCTTTTACAGTTAACATAACATTTCACGTCTTGTGAACATTATAAATCGGGTGAAAAAAATATGAATATGCAACATACTTACATAATGAAACTAAATTAATTATGTCTATCAAGTTAACTCACGAGTCTGAGGTTTACTAAAAACAAAAGCAAACTTCTCTACATGAATCTGCAGAGAGACTCCCCAGCAGCATATCGCCAATGTGAAGTTGATGCCAGTTTACCCTCCCGCCAACATGGCTTTTCCTACAGTTGACACTGCATCATGGAAGTTTCTGTCCACACATACTTTCAGCTCCGCAGATGTACTTGTCAAACATTAAGAGATTTCTCCACACGACCAGAAAAGGTTTCAAGCAAACCACAAGCGAGGCCCTCGTCTGGCAGCAGAAATATTAACTACGGCATGATGGAGAACAAGAGGAACCAAATGGGACAGTCAGCCTACGGTCTAAAACCAGTCCGGTTATAGAGAGGAGGAGAGGAGCTGGATTGTTTTTTTTAAGCAGAACAATGAGTTTATTGCTCTTGTCAAAGTGCCAGAGAGGAAAATCATCCAGTTTACTTTTGTACATGCTTACATGTTTTGAAGTATAACAAGATGCTGGTAAATCGACCATGAACTTGCATCAATATCAGCTGGCAGCACTGAATACCTCTGCATAACACAGTGTGACCAGGTGAGCCTATACACAACTTCCAGTTTAAACCCTGGACACTCTTGATACTTTCTCCTGGATTGATTGACAACTGAAACAAACGTAGCTGAATTCTTCTGAAGCACATGTGATGCAAAAAATGCTGATGCCACAACCAGCTGATGATACATTTATTTACAGCAGCACAATTTGAGAAGCTGCAACATCAATTTCCTCCCTCCACAAAGACATTAGGCATTAGCACTTCTACCCCCTCATTAGACTGTAAAGTGGCACGCGCATGGTAAATGACTAGTTCCAAACTGCACCCTCAACATATCTTCAGTAAACCCTAAATTAACAATTTAGGACCAATCCATAGACTGGCTCAACTAAGGCACCAGGATACAGTATATTACCCTATTTTTTAACATCCACAGACACGATTAAGAAGAAGTACTCATATCCTTTACTTGGGTAAAAGAAGAAATACTATAGTCTGAAAATACTCCATTACCAGTAAAGGTCCTGAATTCAAAATATTATTTAAGAAGTAATAAGATCAAGATGTACTCAAAGTATCAAAAGTAAAAGTACTCATTAGAAGGAATGGCTCCTTTTACAGTGTCATATTATTATAGAATATTATATTATTCTGTTTTTATTACTAATTAATACCACATGTAAGAGCATTTTAATGTTGTTGCTAGTCAATGTGGAGCCAATTTTAGATTGAAATACTACAGGGTAGAGTAGTAGTAATAGTACTTCATCATATTATACAAGCATATCATATGTTTTTAATGTAAAAAGTCGTAACGGAAGCTGTTAGATAAATGTAGTGGCGTGAAAGAAGTAAAAATATTTGCCTCTGAAATGTAGTTGAGTAGAAGTTGCATAAAATGGAAATACTCAAGGAAAAGTATGTCCAAATTGTACTTGAGTTAATGCACTTAGTAACATTTCACCACTGATTATAGCCCAGACAACAAGGACACCTACACTTAGTTACACCAGCGGAATTGTGAATTAAAAACAGCTCAATTCTGTCCCTTTTGCAGGTCTAGCAAGTGTTTTTTTCTCTTTGTGTACAGTAATGGCTCAAATAATAATGCCTCAATATGGCCATGGTCACAGTGCCCCTGGCCCAAATCCAACATTAGACAGAACTTTGTGCATCTTCTGCAGCTGCATAGTGGACTAGTGGACTCCCAGAGCCCGATAGACACGCTGGACCAGACTTACCTCCCCGCAGCTCACTCCACTGAGCCTTACCTAAAGACGCTCAACCACAACTATTCCATTCTGCTAGTGGTTTCAAATGTATGGAGTAGACACTTCCTCCTTTCCACAAATCCTGGTGACACATCAGCACACCTTTGTTGAGGCAGCCCAGTGTTGAAAACACACAACAGCTGTGAAGCTGCTTCAAGCTTCAAGCATGTTTTTCTTAATGATGGAACTTTTGGCTTTCTTGTGTGAGGGAATATTAGATGACTAATTTTGGACCCATATGTTATGTACAGTTTTAGGCAAGTTTCGTATCATGATCATTATAGTCTTGCTAATAATCGACAGCACAATTCATAAAAATCAATTATTGCCCAGCTGTCTACTATTTTTGTGCTGGCATAAGCTATATTTCATGTCAAATGTTATTCTTATATATACCCACAGCATGAGGCATTTTAAACTATATGTAACGTTATTTTATTATAATGTGTTTTAAGGATATGTCCAAGACAAATCTGCAATTTACAACAGTAAGGGTGACTTTTGCATTTTAAGTTTTACAGCAGATTTACAGCAGAGCTAAATGACCTACTGTGGGCCAAGGAGCAATAACAACCTAAATACAATTGACTCATGTTGTATAGAACCCTGTGGCTGCTCTTTAAAACGGAATAAGAGTGAATAGTAACGCTTCACTACAGTCCAGAAGAGTTTTAGAAGTAAAAATGCAGATGTGGGCCAGCGGGGGACAGACAGGCAGCATCACGCCACACACATAGATAACAAAGTGTGCAGACAGCTGGAGTTACATGCAGGCCGCCTTACCCAAAAGTTTCTTCACTTCCTCAACACTCATGTATATGTTGACACTAGGGTTGTTGTTGTTGTTGTTGTTGTCGTTGACGCCAGAAGTACTGCTCGGGCTGGCGAGGCAGCCAGCCCCTTCTAGCAGCAGGAGGAAGAAGAAGCCCCCGAGCCTCCACAGCACCGAGTGTGGCCAACCTCGGGACTCAGGCGGGCTGCCAGAGCCCTGAATCAACCCCAACATAGCAGTGGTCGTCTGGCTCGCAGTTGCTCTCGGTGTTCCCCAGTCGCCAATTTCTTTCTCATCCGTATCTGAAGTTAATCCCGAGAGGCAACATTACTAGTTACTTGACGCCGCAGCGTCACTTCTACCCTTAACTCCTTTTCCACTAGTCTGTTTTTTGTCCTTTCTTGCTAGCCGAGACAGGCTAAGTTAGCCGGAACAGGCTAACTTTCGTCGGGTTGTGCTAACAGTCCGCGGTCAGACTGTCGCTGAGTGTTTGAATGTTAAGGTTTACGACGTTTTCCCAGCACATAAAATACACACTGGATATCGCCACATGGAGACGCTTTGACTTGCGCAGGCAAAAACTTAAGAAGGAAAAAGTTGCCTAAAGTAGCAAACTAGCTAATACATCCAGCTTTCTCCCTCCATGGTCTTTCCTCCCGTTGCTTTTTCCTCACTATCTCAGTTTTCACTCGGAGCAGGAAGGGGGGCGCGGGGGCCTCACTGCTCTGACTACACAAGTGGAATGATGCCTTTAGGTGCTGTCGGACATATTTTTACAAACTGACTGTGACTAACGAACCAAAAAAGGGAAATAATCAGTTCGATTCTATCCCATTAAGTGGCATCGACACTGAATCCAAGTACTGTTTCAATTGTTGTCATTGTGTAATTATGTTACCTTTAACTTAGTTGTCACTGATGAATGTACATCAGCAATAATGCGATATCCTTTTCAATCTTATAATAGAAATACAGTACATGCATTTAATACATTAAATGGGATTACTGTTCTAATTAGCTATCAACATATTACCAATACACTTGTCATTTAATGTCCGTACATTAGCACTCCAATGGGAAGGGTGGCTAGTAATACATACAACTGGGGACATTCTGAGGTTCATTGAAGGCAGCACAAAAACCGCAAATCTGGAGAACAAGTGGGATGATTATCCTAAACATGCCAAAATGCAAATACTGCGTTATAATGAGGAGTCTGCCTTTAAGAGGTAGTTGAGAAGGGCATATTTTCACAGAGGCCACCAACGCTACTAAGACATCAGCTTTTATTAAAAGATACAATTCAATGAGGTGCATTCTGTAAGCTTTTAGTTTGTGTTGCCTTCATGGGTCAGGTCAGTGGTCTTCAATCATCATGGGTCTTCAGTGAAGTGAACGGTGGGAGGTACTGGGCCACTGCCCTGCCCTTTTAACTTCTTTGGTGTAAAATAGCCTTTTTCACAAGTTAAACCAAAACCTTTTTCACCCACATGTTGCTGTTCCATCTAGCCAGAGAAAAAATGAAAATAAAATATGCTCCATGCATGCGTAAACCTTTGACAAACATAATAGCATAGAGAATAGACCACACTACACTACACTACATTGTAATGTAGACTACACCATGATGAATTATATTTGTTTTACAGTAGTTACAGCTGCGCTGTGAGTAGTAAACTTCATACAGGCATATTGTAGTAACTGTGGAGCTTTAGCACAACAAACACATTATGTAGAATACGTAGATGTGTCTTGTGAGCATGCCACTTCAAAACAGCTTCAGTACTCCCTTGAACTCTACTGGAGGGATGAACATTATTCTTCCAAAAGATTTTCCCTAGTTTTGTCTTTTGATGATGGTTGAGGAGAACGCTCCAAAATCTCCCATAGAAGATGTTCAACTGGGTGGAGATCCGGTGAATGTGAAGCCCATAGCAAATCATTTTACTGATCAGGTTTACTACTGTGTACCAATATGACGTAAAAGTAATTCTTTAGTGGTAACTAGTATTTTAGATTTTGAAAACCTCCATTCAGCCCCCTTTTCTTTAGAGGGGTAGGGGGATCGGGACAGGGGATGTTCAGGGCTAAATACAAATTCACCAGTATATATATTTATATATTTATGTTGCATGCAAAACACTGCATGGACATGTCTGTAAAGGGGAGACTCGTGGGTATCCATAGAACCCATTTTCATTGAGACATCTTGAGGTGAGAGGCAAGGGACCCCTGTGAAAATGGCCATGGCAGCGTTCCTTTGCCAACATGTAGCCTAACTTTGGAGCGTTATTTAGCTCTAGCTTTAAAACTCTAGCTTTGAGCCTGCTACAGCCTCTGAATGCCGGGCTTGCTTATTTATTGTAATAATAACAATAATAATAAACTTTATTTACGTAGCACAAAAACAACTTTACAAAGTGCTTCACAGACATGAAAACCGAATAAACACAATGCAATTACAACTGCAAACTCCCTGTTAAATGGTAAATGGACTGCATCTATATAAGCGCTTTACAACACAGATCAGTGTTCACCCATTCACACACATTCATACAGAGTCACAGGCATACAAGGTGCCACATGCTCATCAGTGATAACCATTCACACACACACACACACTGTTGGCCATTGGGAGCAATTTGGGGTTCAGTATCTTGCCCAAGGACACTTTGACATGCTGAGAGCAGAGAGTGGGGACTGAACCACTGACTCTCTGACTAGTGGATGACCACTCCACCTCTTGAGCCACAGCCGCCCTGTTGCTGTGGTTACACAGGTCCAGCAGCCCGCTGTGACTGCCGGCGCTGGGGCTTGTTCTGGCCGACATCTCTCCTCCCCCGGCGAGCTGCTCTCATGGCTGCGAGACGTGACGAACATGCGGGTCGTTTTCTAGTTTCTGCCACTTTGGATTTAGTCCAATAAACAAACTAACACAACGTCACACGGACTACAGCCCCGGTTAACATCAGTGCCCAGTAAACACAGATGATCAGCCCCACGTGAAGATTAAAAGACAGCAGAGTTTTCTGACTCTTAGAGTTTCAGCAGTTTGGTTGAATTTTGATATTCTTGCCCACTGACTGACTGACTGACTGACTGACTGACTGACAGGCATTACACAGGAGTGAATGCAATATACAATATAAAGAATACATTAGAAAACAATAACTATGACAAACTACCACAACTAAAATCCAAACATGAGAGACTGTATGAACCCAGTTTAGAGTTGAAATACTGCCCCCTAATTCTTTGGAGCAGGTGGCTCGGAATTACACATTGAACCTTAAATAAACTATTTTTTAAATATTTCTAATCAAGTGATTTTTACAACTGAGTGGCTGTTTGAATAATTGACAACAAGACGAGATGATTAGATATACTATATATTTAATCATAATACCAATGACCCAGGGCTATTTAAATGAAATTGTTGACCATGTCTGTCACCAGGACCAGAAGAGATAACATATTAAACTTGTTTTTAAGCCCTTACATTAGTTTTCCGTCAGTTTTCGTATTGATTTTTGTTTTTAAAGCACTTCATGGTCTTGCACTGTATGTCTCACATGCTTACAGTGTATGAACCGGTACGGCTCCTCAGGTCCTCTGGCACGAGTCTCTTAGTTGTTCCAAAGTCCAGGACTAAAACCTTTGATGAGTCAGCTTTTAGCTATTATGCTACGAGCCGCTGGAACAGTCTGCCTGAGGATCTGAGAGCTGCTGGAAGTGTTGAAATCTTTATACGTAAACTTAAAACCTACATATTCAGCCAGGCCTATGATTAAGAATGGTTAATAGACATTTTCACATTATTTTATTCACTTACTTTATTGCATTTAAGTTGTAAAATGTTATTATATTATATAATGGTGTTAATCTATTTTTTATTTCATGCTGTTTTACTACTATTACTGTTATTACAGCTTTTAAATCTTTTCTCCTTTTACATTTTCATCATTGTTATTGACTCGTGTGCATTGGTCTCAAATTGCTAAACTTACACGTTTAAACTTAAAGTTACACCCTACATATTCAGTCAGGCTTTTGATTAAGAATGGGTTATAGACATTCTCTTATTTACTTATTTTATTGTATTTACGTTGCAAAATAAAAACGTTATTCTATTTTCTTTTTATTTCATTAATCTAGTTATCATTTCACACTGTTTTACTAGTATTACTTTTATTATAGCTTTTAACTCCTTTTTATTACAGTTTCATCATTCTTATTGTCTCCCATGCATTGGTCTCAAACTCTTTGTCTTTTCTGTTGTTTTCACCATCTACACTTCTGTCCTAGTTGAAGCACTTTGAACTGCACTAACCTGTAAAAGGTGCTATAAAAAATAAAGCTTGATTTATTGATTGTAAAACCTTATCTACTTTCTAAGATGTAATCCAGGATTCAAAAATAGACCCCAAAAGACACCAGAAGCACGAAACATTTTAACATTTTTATTATTAAAATATTCACCTACAAAATGGCCTATAAACACTATTTACAGAAAAGCGAGCAGTGATGCCTGCCCAGACACAGAGAAAGATATTTATACACAGAAAACACTGTGTGCCATTGTCAGAGGAAGAGATGAAGTTATGGAGTGTGGAGAAAACAAACATTTCTCATCGTCTTTATAAGGAGATCGTTGGGGGGGGGGGCTTAAGGAACACTCTACAGTTATTTCCCTGAGGGACAAAACCTGCAGCTGAATCACAAATAATAAAAAAAAAACCTCTCCTAATGTGTCAGCATGGACGTGGAAATGAGGTATATAAGGTCTCCGGTGCAGAACAGCAGACTGCTTACCAATAAAATTTGCATATGTGTGTGTTTTTAAGAAGAAATCAGTCATCAAACGTCACAAATGAGAATTGATTTGGGCCATTTTTCATTTGATTGACTGAAGTCCTCTCATGAAGCACGGAGCTACAAACACAGCTCTCAGGAATGAACAAACACAACCTTATTTTCAGATAAATGATGCTGTTTCTAAAATGTTTCAGTGGGTTCTGACAGGGTTTCTCAGCACAAAAAAATGAAGGTAATCAGCTACTTCAAGTAGATTATAAACACCAAAATTGAAGTTAGGTTTTTCACATGACAGTGATGACAGTCCTTTCATCAGTATCCAAGTGCGCTAGAAATAAAAGGAGAAAAGATCCTTTTTAAGGATAATTGTTGAAGATCTTCTACAGCACATACATGATTGGAGGGAACATTTCACCACAAAAAATATCTTTATGTTGATCGTATTAAAGAAAACAAACCTTTATTGTTGTCTGTTTGTTCTTCTGACTGTTAAGAAAGTTAATATCAGCATGTGAAAAGGATTGCATTGGTTTATTTGCCAAAAACAACTTTTAACCAGGGCTGCACGATATGAGGAAAATATGCGATAACGTTGTTATATATATCGCAATAACGATATTAAAGTGTACTCAGTTCTGCCTTTCTACTGCTTTCAGTTTACTGCTAAAATTCAACGAAATGCATGTTGAACACAAAAGAAAGAAAATAAGTAATTTTTAACATTCTTATATTGAACAAATAGAACATTGAACTGAACACAAAAGGCACCAATAAGAACAAGAAGGATAGCTAGATTTTAAAGTGCAGTTTTCTACTGAAACTCTCTTTCATTTAAGTAAAAAAAAATCCCTGAGGTGCAATATCTCAATTATTCGCAGGGTTTATCATGCAAGTTGACATTGCAATGACAGTATAAAACAACAACAATATATTGTGCAGCCCTAATTTCAACATTGTTCAGTCAGCTTTTTTTAAACTCACTCTGACTTTTCTTTGGAGGCGTCGCTTCACAAATCTCTCGATAACAAACATCCTGCTGTACTTTATAAATCCTTTTGTACCTGCGAAGAATAAAACAGGGATCCGTTAGTTACAAATAATCCCTGCTTTTCTTCAGCTTTGCAATTTAGATGAATATCTCATATGTCATGATGAGTATAAGGACACAAGGCCGGAGCAAGAGATCCGTGCCTGCTCACACTTACAGGTAGTGGCACACTCCATCCTCCCAGACAGGCACACTCTTGGTTTCAGAGTAGAGACGGGTACAGGGGTGCGGCACTCGCTGGCACACTGCAAACAGCGGGTCACACAACATGAGGTATGAATGTTTGAAGTTTTGTCAGCATGGAAAAAGTCTGCTGGATGGTTTAGGAGTCATGTGGGTTGGAGCTGGGCCCTTCTCTGGCTGATGGATGGTTTTAGGAAAGGAATGTTTAAACAATCTGACGCTGGATGTTTAGGTAAAGAAAAGGACTCAAGAGGGGCGAGAGGGTATGTCCAGTGTCTCCTCATACACGGCTTCATCAACTTCTAATTATTACTTTTAAAGACGCTTTGGTAAGCTAACATTTTAATGCTACCAAGACGACTGATTGGATGTCGAAATGTGTCATCATAATCCTTTGTCTACTATGGCTTTTCTTATTCATAACAGTTACACTTTTTGACTTATTAGGTTTTTAAAACAATCCTATAGACATCCAGCTATATTTCAGCCAATGTATGCCACTGATATTTATATATATATATATATATATATATATATATATACACATATGTGTCTTGTGTTTTTTCTTTGATATGTAGGCAAGAACATTTTGTAGGTGAAGTTATATAAGTAAAAGTATTATAATAATTAGAATTATTTAAATACATTTGAAACAACTGTATATAAGCTTATTATAATGACATTATAGTTGATGTGTTTTCATACGATAAAAAAGTTATCCAAAAATCACGAATCAAGTATCAACGCACACAGCAATCACACACATTTTCTTCTGAAAATAATAACTTATTTTTTCACAAGAACTGTGATGTCGTAAAAAAAACTTGAGGTCAGGTTGTTTTTACAGGAGGTTGTGACTGTGCTGTTTTAAAATGGGGAAATATAATTCAAGCAGCTTATTGCTTTTCATAAAGGAGGAGACGCCAACAATCTGAATAATTATCTCTGTAAATACATTCCTGTTGAGCAGGAAATTACATGTTATTCCTTCTCCTAAATTAGAATTGAATCTATGTGCACCATCTATTTCCATTTGGCTTAGAAATGTTACGTCTTTTCTTAAGTTAGAAAAGATAAGGATCTCAGTGAAGGGCAGCTCTGCTACATTTCCTTTTATTGATTAATTTAACTCCTTACAAACTTTGCCACATGACTAATCCCCCTTCCCATATATATTCTTTAATTTTAAAATGTTATTTAGTATTTCTATTTTTATTTATTTAATTTCTCACTTTTTATGTAGTTATTCATAATTATTAACTTAATTATGTTATAGATACATTTAATACAGTCATAACTTTACAGTATATCTTAAACATTAATGAGAGTGTAGAGGCTCCAGTCATCTAAAGATTTAGGAATTTAGACTGTTGAGGGTTGTGATTTATTTTAGAGAAAAAAAAGGTTTATTGTATGAAAATGGGACAGAATTAATAATAATGTTGTGTTATTACTTTTGGTTATTAACCTGGAGAAACCTGTCACAGGCGCAGACTTCTTGTATGTTCTTTTAAACTTTTTGAGCCTAAATGACATGAGCCCTTACAAAATTGGGCTGAAGATTAATCTATCTATAATCTATGACACAGGAAAGACAAACAAAGAGAGATGTTCTTCATAAATAATATACTGCTGCCTCTTACAGCCCCCAGAACACTCAGAATATGTTATAAATGTAACACTGTCTCTCTGAAAAAAGAAAGGAAAGTGGTGCAAATAATATGGAGCTTTGTGCCTCTCTGTATTCATGTTGTACATTCATGCCCCGAAGCTAAGTTAACCAAGCCATTTATAAATGAGAGTGGGGTCAACTGTCAGTGCAGCGTGTTTCCTGCTTTTAAGGAACCAGAGGTCTATACATAGCTCTGAGCTCTATGTCAGTTTACATGATAACATGCAAATCTAACCTAAGTTGTACTGTACATTCTCCCCTTGATATGCTACAGTTACAGTGAGAGAAAACAGAACCCCGGGGAACACAAAGACAGGAGTGTAAATGCTGCACGTCTGACATACAGACATTTCTCACCAAAACCTCCTCAGAGAGGCAGGTATACACCTGTTTGGGTGGGCATATATTCTATCGATCAATTCAAATAAAAAGAGGTTGTATTGTATTAATTTGAATAGTATTATATTATCCATCCATGTTCTACATTGTTTATCCTGTTCAGGGTGACAGGGGACTTGACAGGGGTCGATCCTAGCAAGCATTTATAGTGTTTCCAGGTTCCAAAGTCTCACAAATACAGGAAGAACATGCCAACTCCACACATGCTAACATGCTATACTATGATGTGAATACGGTAAGTCGGCAGGCTAGCATGTTGTTGCGTTTTGTGGAGCAGTCGTCCACTTATCAGAGGGCCGGTGGTTCGACTCCTGGCTCCTGCAACTACGATGGACATCGGTGTGTGTGCGTGTGCATGTCCTGATGAGCAGGTGGCACCTTGTATGGTAGCCTCTGCCCCAGTGTGCCAATGTGTGTGTGACTGGGTGGATGCTGGCTTGTGTTGTAAAGAGCTTTGAGTGGTCGCTAATGCTAGAAAAGCACTAAATAAATGCAGTCCATTTACCATTGTGAGCATGTTAGCACAGCCTCACAGAACTACTAGCACAGATGTAGACCCTTAAGCTTGTTAAAGGGACAGTTCACCCCAAATCAAAAGTACATATTTTTGCTCTTACCTGTAGTGCTATTTTATTTATCAATCTAGATTGTTTTCATGTGAGTTGCAGAGTGTTTGACATAACGGCAGTAGCGATGTCGAATATGATGGAACTAGATGGCACCAAAAAAATGTATTTGAAAAACTGAACAGCCATGCCGCTTTCCAGAAATCATGAACCGGTTACTCAAGATAATGAATGACTATCCAGTACATTTGCCAAAAAGCAGCCAACTTTCACTGGCCCCACCCCGTGTGTTTGTGTGGGGACGAAGCACATGAACTTACACAGTTCACACTGCCTGCCCTTGAACCCCGCTGCGCAGTCGCAGATGAAGGAGTCGCCTCGGTTCACACATGTTCCCCCGTTCTGGCAGGGCAGAGTGCGGCAGTCCTGTGGCAACTCTAAAAGACAACAGCTGCCATCAACATCCACAGTACAGAATGAGTATGGGTCTCAAATTTCAGGGCTACTACTTCACATTATCTACAGCTGTTACACCACAACCCCCTTTTTGTATTTTTGTATTAACCAGTCCGGTTTCCTGAATGTAACATCCTGTCTTTCAAGGTTACCATCCTCATTGATAATTTAATCACAGCAAACACACAATAATAAATCAAACGTCAAAAGACTAGTAAGTAGTTTTTTTCCAACAGGACCTTTACGTCATGTATGTGAACCACATCAGCTGGAAGCAATTACAAGGGCAGATGTGCCACTAAAACACCTACCAGGCTTCGTTCTTAAACCTTCTTCTTGAATCTCTAGTGCAAGGCTGATTTTGTTTGTTGTTTCTTCCATCTTCTCTAATTTAATTGGTGGGTCAGGTTCTGCAAGGCAAAACATTTCCTGTCATGAATCAGCGTAAAAACACAAAATGAATGACAGCTACATTTTAGACGTCGTGCTAAGAAACTTCAAAGGTTTTGGTTACGTGCTTCAGGCTGGAACAATGAAACAGGGCATACTGATTTGACAAAATGGTTGAAATCGTATTATGACATCATGTGCGTAACATCATTAAAAAGGGCAGAACTATCCTAGAAAGGAATCTTATTCTCCAGAGCACAAGATAACATCTGTAAAACCGTTTTTCTGTTTGGGCTATAGGCTATAAACCTCTGCACTGGGATGTAGTAAATGAAAATACGCTACAAAAAATGATCATATGAGAATTAAAAAAAAGTTTATGCCTGAAAGTTATTGTTTTCCGACTTGTCTGGCATAATCTAAAGCTGCTAGAAAAAGCTGACAACATAACGTGGGTCTGTTTGTGTGATAGCAGAGAGTCCCGTTTACATCAGTTACTGTTTCAATATGTTGGTGTGGCATGTTAGTTTAAAAGATGTCAAAGAATGCAACAATGTCTGGCTTTAGAAGCAGAGTGAATTACTTTATTATTTGGTTATGGCAACATGACAGCATTACCTTTAGTGGGAAATACTGTATATAACACATTTAGTGTTTTAGTAATATAATAGTAACGCTCCACTACATGTTTATTACATGGTTGCTCCTACTTGTACTTACTAGTACGATGACGAACGGATTTCCGAGGCGAGTGAGTGAACTTGGCTGTTATCTTTCCCCTTCTGTCAATGAGTTCTGTGTATCTGCAACATAAAAAACAATGCTAATTGTTTAACATCGACAGTTGAATTGCCAGCTGGAAGCAAAGTCTTAACAATGTACATACAGTATATGCTTTTTGTTTGTTTATTGAAATTTTCAGGGCATACATGGATCAAACTTCAGTTTTTAAGTTTTAATGCCTATTTCTAGACAGGAAAATGTACATAGGTAAATACCTCTATGCAGAGAGATAATAATAGTGATAATAAATATTAAGAAAAAAATTACTCAGTAAAAAACAAATAGTAAATAACAAAAATACAAATATATACAAAGAGATAAAAAAATATGGTAAAAAAAATAAATAAAAGAGATAGCAATAGTGATAGTAAAGAATAAAATTAATTTATTAAAGGTTAGTAAAAAACTGATATAAAAAAAAAAGAACAACAAATACAAAAAACATAAAGGATAGAGAGAAAATAAACAATATCATACTTTTTTTGTATAATTGTTACGTGTATACGTTTTCTAAAACGACAACAAACTAGAAACAACGCCTTGCAGTTGTATGCCTCCAGCAAACCAGTCAAATTGCGGTTTACATCCCTGTCTGTCCAAAATGTCATCACTTCATCATTTTATCCTATTAGGCATTTGTGGGAAATTGTCATAATTAGCGTGTGAGTTCTTGAGTCATGGCCAAAAGCTTGTTTTGTCAGGTCACAGTGACTTTGACCTTTGACCAACACATTCTAATGTAGTTCTAGTGTACCTGGGCAACTCCTCTGAGTTGTCTGTTTCTCTTGTGCCTCCAAGGTCCTGAGGCTGTATACGTCCGACCTGTCCGGTCCCGGCTGGCCTCTCTCTTCTCCCTGATCTTGTCCCCATTGGCACTGGGTGAAAGATACAGAATTAGTTTTAAAATGCAATTATTTGCAATCACATGACATTTGATAGATTCAGTGAAACCAAATTGTAAAATTGAGTAAATAGTTTATGTTGCGTCCTAAACACACTGCCTATACTTGCTCAGTGTCAACTTTAGCTAAATAGCTGGGCATGGCATCACAATTGTCACCACAGGAGATACAATTTCCACAGCAACCTTTTAAGGCTGTGCGATTGTTCGGAAGCCCTGAGAAGCAAGTAAGAAAAAAACAACTCTGGTGATCCATTTTCTAAGGTACATATATTGTGTATTAGCAACTTCTGTAACATTACTGTCATGTCTTTCTTTTGGCTACAAAACATGAATGGTTTTAGTCCTATTTAGAACATGGGGTAGTGGTGCAATTCAGCATCTTGTGGACAAAATTAGTATTACAACAACAAACTCTTGAAAAATTATCCTGATAAAAGAAATCATCAGTCAAAACTTTTTTTTTCACAGATTAATTTTTTATTAAGGAGCTTAGAAAAAATATCCTGTCAAAATTTTTTTTTCCGATTTAAAAAATAGATTCTTTCTATTCTTCACAAATTCTGTCTTTTTCTCACTTGCCACTCTGGGCTTCCGTACATTCATGATACTGAAATGTTCTTTACAAACACATCCACCTAATGGCAAGTGTTTATGTAAATGAAAGGGTTATAAACATTATTTCACTCACAGGTAGTAAAGGCTAGGTGTTGAGGTCTGCTGTGGATCTGTTCCTGCCCTGTGCTTTTCACGGATGTGAGAGCCACATAGTATTGCTGTCCTGGCGTCAGTTCACGCAGGGTATATGATCCTAATTTCCCATTGGGCAGGAAGCGACTCCTGGTGTTCAACCCTCGGGTCACGTTGACCACAAAGCCATCTGGGATGTTTCTCGGGTGGCGGCTCCAGGTGATCAGTGCTGAGTTAGTGGTCACATGTGACAGGGAGAGGTTCTGAGGGGGGAGAGGCCCTGAGGGAGAAACACATGTAGATGGTCACAATGTTTCTTGGATAGCAGGATGTCTTCTTATTGCTTTGTTTAGTTGTTGACTAAAGTAACTGTTCTTTAATTTTATTTGCATTGATTAACGACTTTACACTGTAATTTTGTTTCTGTGTTCTAAAATGATTTGATAGCTGGACTTATATGCTGCTGCTAACTTTTGTCTGTCTAACTGCCAATTCACTAAATGCCTAATCACAGGATTGAGTGATTGAGCCAATTTACCAGCTAAAAATCAGAACTATCCCTTTTGAAAATGTTCAAATTAATATTTTTATGTGTCATAGACACAAAGGTGCCGCGTCCACAAGGGCATACAAGCAACAACTTACATTACATACAGTACAGACGAAAGAGAAAACAAAAGAAAAGCACATATGTGTCATTTTTGTGTTTTACTGTATGTACCTATTGTTAAGACTTTGTTTTGTACTGTGTCTTGTGTATTTGTTTTTGAGTTTTATGTATTTTAAAGGCCCATCTAGGGACGGGCATTGCAAATTAGCTTGGGTTATAAATTAATAATAATATTTCCAGTAATCTACATCCAGCTGTCATGGTTGGACTGGGATGTCCAACAGATATTTTCAAGAAAAGCTTAATTTAAACATGATCATGATAAAATGGACAGTAAAAAAAAAAGTATTTCATCCTCAACCTTATCCTTTTTTGTCCTCCTCTAGGACTACATGGAAGCGTTCAGACAAGATTTAACTGAGCACAAGTCAGCCAATATTGGTTTTCTTAACATACAAATACATTTAAGTACATTGCATTTAGCCTTTACTGACTGTTTATGATGTTTCGAAATGTTTGTATTTTTAGCGATATGAGCTTAAAGAAAAGACATGACATTTTTAGACATTTTTAGTTGACTAGTAGTCACACAATTCTTACTATTCTAATAACTTCTGAATGATGATATGTAACCTACTTGTCCAGAATTGCAGTGGTCCAGCTGAGTGGCTGGTGGAGGGAAATTCATCTGGTCTGATTCCACTTTGAGTTAAAACATCCACTGAGTACATCTGACCCGGGACTAATGAACTGGGAAACAGAAAGAGACACACAAAAATTGCACTCCTGCAAACAAAGCCGGATGCCTGACCTCATCACCCTCATAATACTGTTAGGAGCCTCAGTAATAGTAAACAGTAATACATTGTGCCCTCTAGTGGTTGACAGGTGTATTAAACACACAGCATTCAAAGTGCAACACTTCAACAGCACCATTTAGTGGACACATAGGATGCTGCAGGTCTGTACAATAAACTGAATTTCTGGGTTATCACTGTTCTTTTTTAGCACAGTGCAGAGCCTGACCTGAAGGTAAGCTCAGTGGTGCTTGTGTTGAGCACGGCGGTGCGAGCCTCACTGCCATCTGAAGGCAACAGAGACACGAGCACCCTGCTGACTGCTGCATGACGAGCTGCCTGGACCAGCCAGCTCAGCCAAACCTGAGAGGAGGACACGTTGACCACCTGCAGCTGCTCCACCCGCCGAGGTCCTAGCACACAAACACACACAATCAACACATGTAGATTCCTGCAAGCATGCACACGTGCAATCAAACTTACGGAAGCCACGAGAGGCAAATGAGAACAAAATGACTTCTGGTTATCCATTTTCTAAGTCTGATCCAGATTGATTTCTCTCCTGTGTTTATAACTTAAGAACAGGTAAAAAGGATAATTTTTCTAAGTTATAAACAAAAAACATTAAAAAAAAAAGGTCTCACTTGCTTATCAGGGCTCCCCTACTTACTCATGTGAATACATAAAGAGAAACACTTTGCAGAAGCCTTCTCTTACTACTGCATTATTAAAAGAGCGTGCTCACTGGTGCGTATTAGAGCGGTGGCAGGCCGGCTGTTGTCGTTGCTGTTGGTGTTACGTTTGATGGAGAAGGTGGAGATGTTGTACAACAGGCCGGGCACCAGGCCTCGCATGATGTGGGTGGACTGCTGTCTTTCCAGCATGTCTGTTTTGGGATTGCTCCAGCCCAGGGGACCATAAGTGACAACAAACCCGCTGATGAGACTTTGCGAGGGCTCCGGCTCGTCCCAGCGCAGCTCCACTTCGTTTTCCTCCACACGCAGCACATGGAGACCAGAGGGAGGCAACAGGTCTGGGAACAGTGGCAACCTTACATGTCAAATTCATACATTAAATGATTACAGAGCTGTCTTTGCAATACAGAGGATGATAGGGTGACAAATGACAAGCTGATTGAGCTGGGTTCTGATGCACTTGAGTACTTGGTGTGACTCTTACTGACCTTTCTCACAGTCTTTTCCTGTGTGTCCGACTCTGCAAACACAGTTGTAGTTCCCTCTCTTGTCACTCCTGCAGAGGCCACGGTTTCCACAAGGTTGCAGTACACATGGGTTCTCCACTTGGGGGTGACAAAGACAAGCAGTTAGTACAATACGGCATGACTGAGTGCTGGTTGTGTGAATTCGCTTTTAACATCAATAAAACAGTCTTTTGAGGCAGTGCAAAGCCACTTACACATCTGGCACTGGTCCCCAAAGAAGCCGTCTTTGCACACGCACAAATAATTCCGTCTATAACCCCGACACACGCCTCCATTTAGACAAGGGTTGGACTCACACCCGTCCTGCTCTGCACACAGATGTTTACACTAGAATTTTATTGCTGTCTGTATGTTAAAATGTACAAGCTTAAAAAGCAATGTAATAGTCATGGGCGGATTATGAAACAATGGGCTCCTGGGCATAGACATGCAAAAGTCCCCACCACCTCTCCTACAAAGGAGCAAGACAGACTTTATAGTTGTTTAGCCTCTTTCTGTTGTTGTTTTGTGTCTCTTTGTAGTCGTGACTCATCACTCTGGTTGTTCTGCCTTTCTGTGGTTGTTTTGTGCCTCTTTTTTGTCATTTTGTATCTCTTTGTGGTTGTTTTGTCCCTTTTCATAGTCATTGTGAGTCTCTTTGTGGTCTCTTTCAGCTGTTTGCATCTTTTTGTGGTCGTTTTGGTCATTTTATGTTTCTTTGTGATAACTTTGAGTCTCTTCCTAGTTGGTATATGTCTATTTGGGTGACATTTTGTAGGTGAAGGCCAAGGGGAGCTCCTGATACTTTGGGCCCCTAGGCTTGTGCCCAGTAGGTCCATTGTAATCCATCCATAGTAACAGGTTGAATGAACACTTTACCTATTTCACAGTTCTGGCCTTTGAAGCCTTGAGAACAATGACACAGGTAGGAGCCAGGCTGGTCTTCACATGTCCCCCCGTGCTTGCAGGGTTCCGACAGGCATTCGTTTATGTCTTAAGTGAGATGAAACACACACAGACACATGAACTACACATGTGTGCAGGTGCACAAAATTCCTGCATTTAATATTAGAAGACTTTGATCAGGCTTTACCTGTCTGACAGCGGTTTCCACTAAAGCCATCGTCACACTCACACTTGTAGGATCCGACCTGGTTCCGACATGCACCGCCATTAAGACAGGGCTGTGATAGGCATTCATTGATCTCTGTAATGATGGGAAATCAGTATAAATCAATAGCAACTTAAACCTAAAAGATATATATACAAATAGTTTGAAACTTTGAAGTTGAACTTTTTTTGCATTTCTATTCATTCTGTTTAAACCTGGGATTTCTGCATATTTGCAAATAAAGTTTAGGCTACAATAATATTATTAGTATTATACTATATACGTACTATGGTATATATAAATATAATTGTCTAATCTAAGCCTCATTCAAAAACCTCAATAGAAGCTTCAAATGTAAAAAAATTACAATTGGTACAGGCCGAGATTTGAAATATAAATGAATAACTGGAATCTTATTTATTAGAACTTGTCAGGGATCATTTAGAGACGCTTTTCGTTCAGAGTGTGTGTCCATATGCTGGTGTGTGTTACAGACCCTCACAAATGGGTGGCTGGCTCCAGTCTCCCTGAATACCACAGATGCTCTGGGTGGCTCTGGGCACAGACGTGAAGCCTGAGTGGCATATATACACAGCCATAGAGCCTGGTGTTGTTGAGGAGAACTGAACCTCTGCGTGCTTCACTTGTGGAGGCAGGCCACAGCCAAGCTCTGAAATGAATACAAACATGTTGATAATGTCCGCATGGCTGCATACTGACACAAGCTCACAAACTCTGGGGCTTAAAGGAGCTCACACAGCACAGACTAACAGCAACAGAGGTGTTTTCCATCCAGGCTCTCTGTTTCTGTCCTCCTAAAATTATCTCCAGCATGCTGTTAGAGCGTGTAGACATGAATCATCAGGTCGCACTTTATATAGATTATGTAGCTGTTCTATATCTGTAAATGTGGGGCCTCGAGTGCAGCAACACCGCTTAAATTATCTTCAGAAGGAAAGCCAGTATCTGTACACTTAGCAGCTCAGGATATCCCCTGCCTGTGCCAACCTACTGAAGTCCATGTGCAGACTTCAGCTGACTTCAGAGTGAGATTTGGACATTATTGTGTGGTGACACACAGTCTGCTTACCTGCGGGGGTTTGTACTGAGCTCCTGCTTATTTCACAGTGCCTGCCGCCAAAGGCCTCAGTGCATTCACATTTGTACTTTCCTATGTAGTGGAAACATGTCCCTCCATTCAGACAGGGGCTGGAGGCACAGGGGTCTGGCTTCCCTGCAAGTAAACATACACTGAGAATTATTATTGTGAATGATTAAAATGTGTATAGCACCTTTTGTTCGAAGAGGCAGACCAATGTGCTTTACAAGACATGACTACAAACAATGTTAGAAACAAAAATAAAAGTAAAAGACAAATGTTTGATAACAATACGATAAAACATTAAAAGCCACTGTAACGCCCCGGGTTCGTTTCCAGCATTGGAACCTGTGTCATACTGCTGTCTCTCTCTCTCCCCTTTCTACACTGTCTTATGTCAAATAAAGGCGAAACTACAAAAAAAACAAAAAAAAACAACAAAAACAAAAGCCACATTAAATAGATAGGCCTTTATTTCTTTAAAAAAAAAAACACAGAGGGATGCCGCTGGTCTAGGAGGAGGGTATTCCACCATTTAGGGCCATTAAACGCAGCTACTTCTAAAAGAATGTCTCGAAGAAAGGCAATGGAAGATCACAGAGTTCTTGTTGGACCATAAAATGAAAGACAGTTGTTGATAGAGTAAGGGGCTACATTACGTAACGCTTTATGAAAAAGTAAAATTGCTTTAAACTCAAAAGGTAGCCAGTGCAGTGTCACGAGCAGAGTACTCAGTTCTTTCACCTAAGTAAAAGTAGTAATATTAAAGTGTAGAAATACTCTGTTACAAGTAAAAGTACTACATTCCTTTTTTTACTTAAGTAAAAGTACAAAAGTATGAGCATCAAGACATACCTAAAGTACCAAAACTAAAAGTACTCATTATGCAGAATGGCCTTTTTCGGAATAATATATATTATATCACTGGGTTATAATTAGTGATACATTAATGTGTACATCATTTTCATTTTGCAGCTGGTAAAGGTGGATCTAACTTTAATGACTTTTTATATCTTAATCAGGTATCTTAATCCATAATAGTACATCATAATTCATTTGTGGATTTATATTTTGTATTAATATCATGAACCTGCAAAGGAACTAGTAACTAATGTTTTCAAATAAATGTAATGAATTGTAAATTGCAGCAGAGTAGAAGTATAAAGTAGCATACAATGGAAATACTCAAGTACCTCAAAATTGTACTTCAGTAAATGTACTTAGTTACTTTCCACCACTGGTCGCGAGCAGTGTGATCAAAAATAGAGTTGTACTAATCTAAGTGACATGTAATAAAAGCATATTTAAGCATTTCAGAGTTAAAAATGGTCTAGTTTTGGTGATGTTCCTAAAATAACCTTATTAAAATGGCAGTCTTAAACCAATCCCAGATGTGTAATTTGTGTCTCGATCTGTCTTAATTAGATTGCTTACCGTGCATTTGAAATGCTTTGACACAAATTTGCAAGAAAAAAGTTTATGCATTGAGTACAAAATGTTTCGAATTTTACTTGAGGGTGGCACTCACCCACTTCACAGTGTTTTCCAGTGAATCTGAAAGGACACACACATCTGTAGCTCCCTGCTTCTTCCTTACAGGAGCCTCCGTTGCGGCAGGGACCAGAAGCACAGGTATTGAGTCTAACTGGAAAGAGACAGGGAGAAGGGAATCCTTGAAGCAGAAAGACTACTAGAGCTTTCAATCACACAAAATAAATATGTTCCAGTGCATTGCAATTCAAGTCATAATTCAGGAAAGTGGCTTGTGACTTAGTCATAAGTAGAAATGATCGTAAGCCTTTCGGCATTGTAATATCTCAAGCAGCATTACAAGTAATGGCATGTTTCCTGGTGCATTAAAGCTGGGTTTAATGCACAAGTCTGAGAGATGTTTCGAGAAAGGCACTTCATAAGTTCATGTGAAGATATTCTTCTAGAGTTTTTATCAATTATGCTACCTTTTTCACAGTGCTTTCCCCAGTATCCGTATTTGCATTCGCAGGTGTAGCCTCCATCCCGCTCGTAGCAGTAGCCCCCATTCAGACACGGAGAGGAGTCGCAGACCGATCGGGGCTGTACTGAAAAACACACAACGAGACTTGACTGTGTTCCATTGCACTGGGAAATGTTAAAGCCTCTTTAATTTTATTCAAGCATGTGGGCTAGGTTGGAAAAAACACAGATTATTTGTCATTTTATGATTGGATCAAATACAAAATCTCCTCGGAGCACTCAGCAACAGCATAAATCATTTTGAAATTTCTCTCCACATTGTAAACCGCAAGTGTGACAATTCCCTTTGAAATAGAAAGTGACACTTGTCAAGACCAGTGTGTTTGAAAATGTGTTTGTCGCTATAGAAACCAGCTGCTCATGCAATGACACATAGCTGCAAAGTGCCGTGTTGTTGGGTTGGTGCCTGAGGCTCTTACCATAGGGGTAGAAGTCCTTATGATCTAGCTCTGCTCCACTAGTCTGACATGTACACAGGTAGGCTCCGCCGTACTCCAGACAAGGACCTCCATCAGGACACGGCCTGCTGTTACTGCATGGCGTCTGAGTTACTTCTGAGAGGAAGGCATTGTGAATGACAGGTTCACAATTTCTGATTTGAGACATTTATGATCTTGCAGTGACCCAAATTTTTTTCACATTTAGAAAAGTTCTTGTGGACGGCGTATTAGGGCCATTGTAGGTAAAACAGTTATAATTGGAGAGCCAGGGGAGGGGAGTAATCATCTGAGAAAAAACTCAGATGTTCTCTGAGATTAAAGTGGTAAATAAACGAGAAAAAACTCACAAATTTACGAGAAAAACTTAAATATTCTCTGAGATTAATAACTCAAAAGTATACAAGAAAAGAACTTTGATTTTTATACCAAATTTGAACCACATCACCTCACTTTGCAAGGTTGGATCAACCTCATCACATTACATCGCCGTTTGCCTGTGATGTGATGATGTTGATCCAAGTTTCTTTCTTGTAAATTTGTGACTTTATAATCTTCATGAATATTTGAATGTTTTTTCTCTACCACTTCAATCTCAGAGAACATCAGAGTTTTCTTCTTGTTAATTTACAACTTTAATCGTGGAAACTCAGAGTTTCTCCACAGAATATTACCCACCTCCCCTGGCTACGTAATTCTTTTTTCATTTTTTACCTACAACGGCCCTAATACACCCGTCGTATGTGAGACACCTGATCGGATCAACGTATCATACTCACCAAACTGACAGTAGAGTCCTGTGTAGCCTGAAGGACATTCACAAGTCCCATTGATGTCCACGCAGACACCCCCATTCTGGCAAAGACATTCCTCTGCAGACACAGGAACAGAGGGAGTGAATGAGAGTGTGTGTGTGTGTGAGAGAGAGAGAGGCTCAAAGCTGGAAAGTTTGCCTGAGCTACTTAAATGATGTTACATTTTCAGTATTGGATATTGTAAACATAGGCAGAAGGTATAAAGTTCACCATGTGTACCATATGTTAAGCGTCTTTCATCTGCTATACTGTAAACTATGTATTGATTTGCTGTCATTTCTCTTTCCCTAATCTTTTCCACCAAAGTTCACAGGACTAGAAGATCGCCAGTCAGCACGCTGCACATCCGCTCCGTACAAATTGTAAGAATGTTTTTGTTTTCCTCTCCTTCCTAATTGCAGCAGTGGATCAAAGGACGTGGCCGTATCACGGCTAAATGCCTCCCCTTTGAAGTCCCGGGAGCTCGGTGGAGGGTATTATTTTTCTGATGATATGCAGCATATTTTGTGACCAAAAATGTATGGCCCCGAGGGCAATTAATGGATTGTTAATTAGCAAGAGCCACTTTCATTGGCCACCTGCGCGGCCAGGGCCCTTTGATCTGAGAGCCTGATTAGGCACTTCTGAGTCCCACTACTTTCTCTTCCTTGGAGGATCATGCTCCTTTTTCCACTGTGCCTTCCAAGTGAGCCAGGCAGGAAAGTATTTGGGAGATTTAAGAGAGCCTATATAAGCACTGATAGTTATTTCAGCTCAAGGGTGAGAAGTAGCATGCATTTGCAATAGCTCAAATACTATTAAAGAGCTTTTGGTGGGAGAAAAAATTGTGCAACAACTGCTATCAGAGGGGTGACACTAACCTCAAATGGGAGCCCGAATTAGCTTTAAATTGCTCACTAGTTATTTCCTAAAACAAATATAATGTGATACAGACATTAAACATAATATAAAATGACCTAATACGCATTTGTGAAAGCAAGGTATAAAGCATTAGCTGTGGATGACAGCGTTTTACATATTTTGTGTTCAAATTGCCCTATGGTTATGCAAGTAGCAGCTGTGCTTGAAACTATAGTGTGGTGCAATGGCCAACTTCCAGAGAAGCCAGTAGCGGTGTGGAAGCATGCATATTTCAACAGCTCTGTCTGAAGAAATGACCTGAATACCAAAGAGCGCTTTGACTCATAAAGGGGCCTTTTTAAGTCTAGACAAAGCACTTCCTCTTGTTGGTAAACTAATAAAATGCGCTATAAAACAATTATTCACAACATCAAGCGACTGGTTCCCGTAGTAAACTGGGCGAGGCCGTGTCAGTTTTGATAATTACAATAATCCATCATCACAGCAGCCTCTTCCAGGGCAGAGCTCCAAATTCCTGTGGGATAGCACAGCTCCTCTTTAAATACCCCGGTCTGCTACCTGCCCAGCTGCCTGCAGTGAGTGTACAATACCTTCACACTCGTCACCATAGAAGCCCGGAGCACATGTACAGTTGTAGATTCCCGAGCTGGTGTATTCACAAATCTGGTTCTTCTTGCAATCTTCCTCGACACACAAGGCTACATATGGAAAAGCATGACAGGCTGTGGCGTAAGAATCAAACTGCATGTGAAAAAAATTGTATTTAGCTTTAGCTGTACATGCTTTTACCTGTTTGGTTTTCTGGCTCAGTTGAATTGACCTGAAGCACCACCAACTCTGAGAGAGGAAGATGAAAACATCCTTTAAAGGGTTGGTTCACCCAAATAACAACAAAACATATTTCCTCACTTACCTCTGCCGGTATTTAGCACTGCAGATAGTTTGGGATTTATTTGCCAAGGTTTGGATATACCTGACTCTGAAATATATGCTACCAAAACCAACACAATGGAGGTGAATGGAATTTTGTCACAGCATTGAAAAAATTACATTTAAAATAACATTTTAAAAAGATGTCAAAAACGGTCCTTGTTGCTTGTTGTCCTTGTTGCATATACATCCCTTTTTGAAGAAAAAAACACTTTTTACAAAAGAAAAAGTCACTTTAAAAACAGTGAATTTCCATTTACCTCTATTGCATTGTGTTGGCAGCAAAAATCAGACAGATATCTCAAAACCTGAGCAAATAAACCCAAAACTATCTGCATGGCTGGATACCTCTAACCAGAGGTAAGTGAGAAATATGTGATACAGTATATGTGTAATAATAACGTAATAATACTGACCGATTATTATTCATCACTATTAGCTTAATTGAAAAATTTCAAATATGTTTGCTGAAATTTAGAAACAGTGTCACCATTACATAATGTTCCACCAAAGAGCACAAATTGGCTAACCATTTATTATTTTAGCAAATTGAAGAGATTTTTATAAAAAAATGTTATGTCACACATTTATGTTAATGTTTAAAAAATAATGAATATATTGGTTTTTTTTTATTTTGTATTTTGGATGAACCGACCCTTAAAACACAACTTGTGCAGTTAGTAACAGAGCAAATCTGACACATACTTTGTAGATTGATGCGCAGCTAGGCCGGTGGATAAACAGACAGAAGAAATTTGCACATGCCACAGTCCTCAATCACAGGGAAACTATAACTCTGGAAAACAGATAGACCTATACTACAGTTTCTGCTCTCATAAAATCTGTGACCCTCTAAGTATTCAGGGTCAAATGTTTTTCTTTTCAGTTAGATACTAAAAAAGGTGCAATTTCTTGGTAAAAGCAAATAAAGTATGTGATAAAGTATGACAAAAATGTTTGCAGTGGCAATATTATACGTAGCTGAAATTCTTAGTTGGAGAATTTGGTGTAACAAACAGAACACTGGAGAAGCAAAAGAACAAGCTCACTTAAACAAAGTTCAAAGCCATGAACATATCTATTGCTCTCAAAGAAGCATGATAGGATTCTCTTTGTGCTTGTTCCAGTTGGAAAAATGCTATATTACAGGAAGCCAAAGAGAAAGGCAAAAGTAGGACAACACAACGCAGCACCCAATAATGTAATCATTTCCTGAAAATGTAATAAAGCCTGAAAATGTAATAAAATTTGCGCTCAACCTTATTGAAAATGTAATAAAACCAAATAATGTAATAACTTGACCAATAATGTAATAAAATGACAGGCTATGTCAACATGTCCTGTTAAAAAACCATCATCAAAACCATCCAAACATACTTCTCTGACAGAATCAAGTCACCTGTCTCGCAGAGCGCTCCGGTGAAGGTAGCGGGACAAATACAGGTGAAGTTGGCCACCTGATCGATGCACTCTCCTCCATTGAGACAGGGCTGTGACTCGCATTCGTTTATGTCTGGAGGATGCATAAAAGTCAGTTAATCAGAGGAGAGAAGTTTATCTACTGTTGATTCAGTTTCATATTCAGATTTTTCAATTTTCACATGGAAAAGCAAGACGTGGTTGTCTAAGACATTGTGCTGGATTGAAACCACTGAACTTCCCTTCTGAAAGCATAGAGTTTCATTGACCAGGTGTCTGGTATTAAGAGTAAATCCTGCCTCATGTAGATACAAGGATTCATGAACTGTGCAGAGCCTGATAATTCAATTCCCCACTGGGTTCAAGTTTCATCAACAAATCAATCACAAGAGGAGCCAGATTAGTAAATGTCTTTTTGGAGACCGACCTAACTTCAGTGAACTTTCTCAACTTTCTCACTGTGGTTCATTGCTACATTGTGTGACCCAAGAAAAAAAAAAAAGAGTTGTTTGCAAATGAATTCAACCATAACCTTAACTTCGACCCATTTGTCTAGGTATACTGGGGAACTCTTTGGATAAACACATCTGCCAAAATGACTGTGCTGGATGTAGAAAGCAGCAGAAAATATTTCCTGTGAAAAACCCCACTCACCTGTCTCACACAGGACACCAGTGTAGCCCGGTTCACACACACAGGTGAAACTGCCAGCGCCCTGTACACACAACGCGTTGTTGAGGCATGGTCTGTCTTTGCACTCGTCAATGTCTGTAACACACACACACACACACACACACACACACATAAGGACAGAGAGACACGCTCATGGAATATTTACTCAGCTGATTAATATATCCGCCACACTGCTCCCCTCACTCTGCAAGTATGTGCTGCTGGCTGTGAAAGGTATTAGAAGAGGTTTGATACATCTCCACAGGCTGGACTGTGGGAATAGGCAAAGAAGCTCCAGAGAGGCTGGACCAAGATATTCTAAAATACTTTTTTTTTTTTTGGGGGGGGAGACTGCTTAATGAGGCACACAATAGCTTAATTAACCAGAGCTTTTCCAGCATATTTAATGCACGCAAACAGTAAGAGAAGCAGTGTGGAATGCTGTAAAAATGTCAGATCAACTTGTTTTGGGTTTATTCGCTATTGTGTAAAATTATATATACTGAAAGTGGGTTTCTTATACAGGCTGTTACTTTGAAGGGATAGTTTGGATCCTTTGAAGTGGGGTTGAGTTTGGAGAAACGGACAAGAGTATCAGCACGGAAGCTAAGCAATGGACGGGGGCAGCAGCAAAACTTATTTTAGCCACCTTAAAAAAGGTAAGTGTACCCTATATTCTGAATATTTTCATCACTCTACCTTGCTTTGAAGAGAGCATAGATAATAACGGCTTCAGTTTCCCATTGCAAAAGGGCTGTCTCACTGCAAGGTAAAGAGGTAAAAATATTCACATTATAGCGTACACTTCAACTGATATTGAGCTTGATATTTAAGTGTCTAAAATAAGTTTTGCTGCTGCCCCCGTCCACAGCAGTGCATTGCTTAGCTTCCGTGCTGTTACTCCTGTATGTTTCTTTAAACTGGGGGCGTGCCGGCAGTCATCTACTGTAGGTAATACACTGACTATGGATGCAAACCTCATACAACCCCACTTTAAACAATTTGAACTATCCCTTTAAGGCAAAGCGTCTTTTGTACCTGTTTCACACTGAATCCCTGTGTATCCAGGAGGACAGTGACAGATGAAACTATTAATCGCGTCTTCACAAATCCCTCCGTTCCGGCAAGGATATGAGGCACACTCATCGACATCTACAGAGACATGGAGAAATACAAAGGAGGTAGTATGACTCTTTTAATTAGAAGAATACATCTGGCCAAGGTCAGTTGGTAAGGTGAATGCAACAGATTGGCATGAAGCTGATATAGGTATTAAGGAAATATCCGAGTGTCCCTTTGGCAAGTCCGGTGTATTCTAGTATTTTTTTTACAAGTTAATATTATTTTTCCTGGCTGATCACAGGTATTAATTCATTTCTTCACAGTGTGCAGTGTGTGCCGAGTTCAACAGAACAGGAAGCAGTGTCAACCATAACTCACCGATCTGGCATCGTCTGCCAGTGAAGCCAGCCAAGCAGGAGCAAGTGAAGGAGGGGTTGCCTGTAATGCAGTCATCGATGCATTGGCCTCCGTTCAGACATGGTCGCAGGTGTGGGCACACTGATGCTGCAGAGAGGTCAAAATGTAACAGGTATCCTCGAAGTAAAGGTATTAGGACAGCCAGGAGTGGAAGGACTAATCTCCTAGAAGCAGGTCTTACCAGAGTCATTGCAGCCACCCACTTCCACATTTGCATCATCTATACGGAAGACCCATTTGCCTGGGTAGCCCACGTTGGTGGTTCCCTCAACGTTCACCACATCAGCCGTGCGAGAGCCGGGGATGTTGAAATAGCGCTTGCCATCCCCAGCATTGAAACCTGCCTGGGAGGAGAGTAACAAGGAGGCAGACATCACAAAAGACAGCTGAATCAGAGATTAGACATCTGAACAATTTTGTGTGCATTTTCACAGGTCATGCTTTACATTCCAAATTTTGACACCATGTCACTGTGAGCAAAAAAACATGTGATCTTACCTGCGCTGCAATCCCTCCCAGCCCAGCCAGGTTTCCGCCACTGCTGGCATGCATGCCTGTGGTCCAAGTGATGTTATTGTACTGGAATATAGTGAAGGAAAGCTCTCCATCTGTAATAAGCACCACTTGGAAAGTATTTACCTGCATAGAGAGGAACAGGCTCGGTTAAACCATTTCCTGATTTCCACGAACTTTGGTAATAATGCATGCATCTGACAGACTTCTAATATTAGTGGTGCAGATTCCTAAATATCAGTCAGGCTAGAGACATAATAGACTTATCTGGGCCTGTTGGTGAGGCAGATAGCCAGAAATTCACGATTACCATTAGAAGGAAACCCAATAGCTGTGCTTTCTAACCACATATTCCATATAACCACAACAAGGTTTTTCTGGTACTTTAAGATTATCTAGGCCGCTGGCCTAGATAATCTTAAATATCCCTTTATCAAAACCACTAGCCGTGTTCCAATTGTGTTCATTTTTAATCATTTAAAGTTGATGTTAAGTAATACTACAAAAATTGGATATAATACACTTTTTCGACAAGTTTTCATTCTTACTCCTAGATCTTAAGGCTAGATCTTTCAACTATTTACTCATTACAATAAATTCCTGTGTACGGCGCAGTCAGCTTATCGTAGCTGCAGGTTTACTGGTTATTGTGACAATACATTTACTAAAGATCAATATCACACCAATTTGGGGCATTCTATTTGGATGGTTATATTCCTCCCAATCACAAATACTCTATATTTGTTTTAATCAAATCAGAATTTAAAATTTTTCAAACTAATTGAGCAACTCAATAACCTGTCCACATACCCACATGGATGGATTATGAGACAATGGGCACCCTGGGGACAGACATGAAAAAGGCCCCACCGCCTCTCCTACATAGGAGCCAGACACAGACTTTTTTGAGATTTTGTGTCTCTCTGTGGTAATTTTGCATATTTTCGAGGTGTGTCTCTTCAAGTGACATGTTGCAGTTGAAGGCCATGGGGGCCCCTGAAACTTTGGTCGCCATGGGTCTGTGCCCGGTACGCCTGTTAAGTAATCCATCCATGCCACTATCAACTGCAGAAGTACCTCTGCTTGAGAATCACTGATCTAGATACTTAAAACGTACATAGAGAATCAGAGCTGTTTAAGCAGTAACATAGTAGTGGGAGAGTTGTAAAGTTATGTGTGACTTTATACCGGAGTGAGTGAGGTGCTTCCAAAGAAAGTAACTTGGTGCCATGTAGAGATGAGGACCCATGTTGCGTTGAAGTTGGGGAACTCTGAAAAGTACGTCTTGACGTCACCTGAGGCCCTCCTCAGGATGGATGGCTCATGGCTCTCTCTGTAGAAGACTCTCCCAGCTTGACGGTTGTCCACATCAGCCCAGAACGGTGCCACTACCCTTCTGTCCCCGGCGATCGGAAAAGCCACAGGTGTGAACTGAGACACCTCCCTCAGGAAAGATACGAGGCCATTGTTATTAACCTGAGGAGAAGAGAGTTGGAGTATGTGAATAGTGATATGTTTTGTTCAACGTTTCAGAAAGAGCCACTGTGACTTGTTTGTAGGGTTAGGTGGGTTTAGAGTGGAAGTGCTGAGGAGAAGAGGCGAAGGTGGACAAACAGAAGTGTTCTGACCTCACGGGGCAAACAGCAGCATGGGGCAGTGGACGCTCCCATAACGGATGTTTGCACTTCCTGTGCAGCAAACAGACGCTATCATTATTCCATGAAATGACAGCATCTGAGAAAAAACAGGTTTGTGCAGCTCACACACCTGCAAAGTCATCACACCAGGAAAGACGTTCACAGCCTTTAAATGCACAGATGTCTGCCAAAGTTACCAAAAAAATTAACCCATCCAGCACTGCAGCTATGTACTAAAGGATCAACCATAACAGTTCAATGTTTGGTGTATTGCTGAAGCAATTAGGCAATTAATTGTCAATCGACAGAAAATAAATAATACAATCACTTTCACTCTCACAGGTGTAGATTTTATATCATTACAAATTAAATATCTTTGGATTTTGAGCTGTTGGTCGGACAAATTGGCAATTTGAAATAAATTGATATGGGTATTTATCGTAATTTCTGAAAATTACATTTAGGACATTCCATTGTCACACTTAAAGCTACATTAATAGTTTTTTGGCCACTTGAGGGCAGTAGAACAAGCTGTTAACAAAACATTGACATATTACCACCGGCTGCTGCAGCTGGAAACAAGGTTGATCGAAGTGGTGAGACTGAACCAAAATACCAATGTTTCGCGCTGAAAAACCAAAACAATGAGCTTAAAGAGTGCTAAAAAAAACTCTGTAAAGCTTTAAGCTGCAATTGGAAAAAAATATTATAAAATTGCAATAAAGCAACAGGAAGGATTGCAAGCTGAATGCCACAAAACCAAGACAGTACTGTACATACATGTGACAAATGTTTGGGTTTTGCTAGAGGGTTCACAGCCATGATGCGAGATGAAAGAGGTACTGGCAGTTGCAGGGACAGATTATTAATATGAAAAAGATCCAGTGTACAGAAAGTAAATGAGGATGTTTTTTCGTGGTTATTTAGGAGAGAAAGTGAAAATTAATTCACAATTAAGAGATTTCTGTGATAGAATCTAAATAAGCACTAAGTAATAAGATTATGAATGTGCATTGAACAGTGGAGAGAGTGATTATATCACAAACATTAGGTGATGTCCGTCCAGCTACTGCACTACATTCTTTATATCTTAAGAAACAAGCTGCTAAACTTGAGTGGGAGAAGAAAGTTCTACAGGCTAAAGGGTTGAGAATTCCCATGAAAGGCCTTCATTCTTTCATACATAGTTTCTGGATATTATCAACAAGGGGAGATTCTTACCACATGGCACCTATTCTGTTTATTCTAGTCTCTGGTGTGACCTTTGACCTTCTGCATTCAGCCCGAGTGGCATGTGACGGCGACAAAGCAACGTCAGATGGCTCAGCTTTGCTCCCTGCATGTATGAAAACCATAATTTGAAGGACTTTGCAGTAAAAACAGCAGAGGAAGTTTTGTTTGGCACGGCACAGGGGCTAAGTTAATTGCCTGACCACAGTCTTCCCCTCTGCATCAGCGTGATGTGGTGAGAACGTGGCTGATGTGGGGAAAAAGAGGACCGACTGTAGGGGCAGGGCCCAGGGGTCAGCCAGAGCGCCATCTGATACCGGGAGAAAAACAAGAGAGAGGGCACAGTGCTAGATGAATGGAAGGATGTACATGAACGACAAACCTCCCACACCCACATGCCCACTAATGAGAGACCTGTGGTGGCAGCGGTCTGGAAGTCACCCATCTTACAGCAAAATTAGTGTAGGAAATCATGCCGAACACTAAAGAGAGTTTATACTCCGATACTGGAATATGTTCAATCGCCTAATCCAATCTCTAGTAGCATCTGGAACGGTTTAAACAAGTGTATTTCTTACTTGTTAAGATTTTTCAGGGGACTACTTTGACATGGCAATGACCCTAGAGGAATTTAAACTAAACTTAGAACATACTTTTCACATACTTTTCTTTTTCTCATGGATTTAAACAAGGCTATAACCTAGTACAGACTTCCAGTGAAGGGTGGTTATGCATCACACTTATGTGAGAGAGTGAATGGGTTCAGAGCTGCTTTGTGTTATGCTATAACATGACCAAGGTCAGAATCACAGGGGAGAGAGGTGTGATCAGCCAACCTCGTAAGAAGCATCTCTCTCCCCATATTTCTTTCTCTCACTCTCAATGGTGCCACTCCACTCCACTCTACGACTCCCTTGTTATTTTTTTGAGAATTCTTAGCCGGATATATCCAGGATTTTGCTTGGGTGGTTTTCTTTAGAGCCAAGCAATTTATGGACTAAAATAAACTTTCATCTGGCTTAAGTCAAGCCAAAGCAAACCCCTAAATGAAAAAGGTGCCCATGGATCGGCGCAGGAAAACATTAGTTTTCCGTGTCAAAAACGGAGGTTTCACAGTTACAAGCTTGTACAATTATTTGACGAGACCGAAGGAAGTGACTACAGACTGTGCACTTGGCCTGTTTCCTTAGCCCCGGCTCACCTTTTATCTGCAGAGTTTAGATTGAGGCACTAAATCTTGTCTGGAACAGTGTGGAATGACTCTAATACAACTTCCATGGAGCAAGTGATGTGAAGGTTTGGTGTATTGTAAATTAATTCAAATATCGTTTTTATTTGCAAAGCACATGAGTAATCAAGTCATTTAAAGTTCCAAAAAAATTAATTTCAAGACAAATCCGAAAAACTTTTAGGTCAGTTTTTAAAAAATATATATATTGTATACTGTTACTGATAAAAAAAACCTGAAACTAGAAATGCTGTAATAAAGAAAGCTAAGTGCACAAAGAAAAATACATGTATAATAGCATGGTAAACCAAAAACGCTACTTCTAATGATTCAAATGTATTTGAATACATTTAATAAAGTTTTGGGCTTAAACGCAAAGTATGTCATTTCTGCTGCTAGGGGTCTCTCAATCATATTAAGCAAAAGATGGACTTTGATGACGTTGTAAAGTAACATGGGATCATGGAAGTTGTTGTTTTCATTGTGAAATAACCACCACTGCCAATGAAAATCTATCTGACTCAGGCAGAAATCATGTTCACGGACGATATAATGTATCAAAGAATTATTCACGCTACATTTATTCACGTTTATTCACGTTATGTCATTTTATTCTAATGAAATGGTGGCAAGTAACTAACTAACTAAACTTGCTAACTTACCATTAGATGAAACGACTTACGTGGGGAATGCAATCGTTGGGTTGCCCAGCGCTGTTATTCGTGGTCAAAACAATCATACTAAAATAACTTTGATGCTGTGGGGCAGAAAAAGCAAACAGCAAAGAATTATCATGCTCCATCACAAGTGAGCAATACAAACGAGTGGCTCGCCAACTTCTTTCCTCACTCTATACGTATCATTTGGTGTTTCCTGTGTTTCCCTGGAAGTTAGAGCAACTAGCGGGGGTAAAGGGGATACTATGCCAATGCCAATGAAACGCACCTTGAATTAAATTACAGATTTCTCTGGGTTTGAACATTGTTGGAAACACTGGGAATGTAAATACAGAACTAGTTGTTTTTAGATATTTTAATGCGGAAATGTTACATACATACATACTTTAAAGTCTTAATTCAATAGTTCCAAGTTTTGGTAAATTTGCTTATTTGCTTTCTTGATGAGAGTAAAATGAGAAGATGTACCAGGCTATTTCTTGGCTGGGTGCGTTGGCTTCCTGGAGTCTTGTCATCAGTGTGAACCTAAAAGGAAACCAGTGGAGACTCTAGGAAGTCACTGCGCCCTGGCCAAGAAATAGTCTGGTATACAACCCTTCCGTAAAACCACAACTTGTTGTTTTTACACAAACAAGCTCAGCTAAGCTAACCATCTCCTGGCTGTAGCTTCATAGTTAATAGATAGACATTAGAGTGGTATCAATTTCCTCATCTAACCATACACAAGAAAGAGAATATAAGTATGAGTATATTGCCCAAAATGCAGAACTGATCCTTTGAAGTGCATCATTTACTTTAAGACTTTTACTAAGGCTTTTTTGTGCAGATATATCTTGTCCGTGGTGGATGAACTGTTTTTAAAATCACTCAGCCACGTCTCTTATCCCACACATGCATATAAAAAGCACCCATGCAGAGTACAAAGAATAAAACTTGATGCACACATCTTTGGGCCATACATAGTGGTGAGTGAAAGTGAGTGAATGAAAATGCTCAAACTGAAGTGTCGAAGCTCTTTTGAAGAGCAGATGAGCACTAGCAGATGTGCAATCTGTGAAGAGCACAGTTACACTTTAGCACGTTCTTGGCAGGATCTTTCAAAATGTATTTGAATTTTGTTTAAATGTAGTTTATTTCTAATAACCGACAAATTCCGCTTTATCTTGAACATTTTAATACTATAAAATACATGTTTCAGCATATAAACATATACAACAAGCCGTAGAAAAGTTTTTCCACTGTCCATGAGTTTATGCACCTACAGTAAATACCTTTGATCATAACCATCTATTCTCACATCTGCTTTTAAACTTGTGTTCTTTCCTCTCTGACCTTGGACATCCTCCTTCATGTTCTTTACACTGGCCATCCGTAAGAGTAGTTAATCCGTGATCTGCATTGTTTGTAAGCCCCTAAGACGCTTTGCAGATACATCTGTGTTCTGTTAAAGTGATTGGTCATTTCTCAGATAAAGCAGCTGGACAGTTCCAGAGGGAAGACCCCTGCCATGTTATCTGAGGCGTGGGAGGAGGGGAGGGGGGACCTGGAGAAGGAGAGATCCCAGCAACATGTGAAAAGTCCCAGACACAAACCATAACAGAGGGACAGCCTGGTTACCAGGAGGCAGACGTAGGACAGGAGCAGGACCAAGTCCGGGGGGGACCCATGTCTGTCCAGGGATGTGTAGGGTCTGTTGATGCGAGATTACAGACTCCTGTAACCAAGTGTCACGTGGCTGTGGCAGCCTTTAAATCCACTGAGGTATTTCTTGATCACAACTGCTAAAAATAAGATGTCTTCAGGAGGGGAGGGTTTAAAGGGATCTGCTGTGAGGAGTTTTAAGTTATGTGTATTGCTAAACAGAATAAGTTATGATAATAAAGTAATACGGCACCCACAAACCATCTAAAATCAGTTTGGTTCTCCAGCTTCCATGCGGCAGTAGCCCAGAGGCTTGGAACAAACTATTCACACAAATTTAGCACCTCACTGAAATATTAACTGTTCAAAGCAGCTCTCTGGTGGCAGAGCTCGTGTGCTTTAACAGCAGATGTTTAATGGATTCAGGTGAGGCATTTAAAATGAGCGTGACTGTAATTTCAAGTGCCTGTCACAATCTGTTATGCCTTGCATGACTAGGGAATTACATTTCCAATGAGATGCAGGGTGAGCTGCAGGATATCACATCACAGCTAACACGGCACATTTCAGAGTGTGGACTTCTCAGATTTTTATCTCTATCAGATGATAATTCAATATGGGATCAACAAGCCAAGCAAGCGGTAACTTGTCTTATCTTGTCTAATTTAACTATTGTGTATCAGTGTTATTACAGGAGAAGTGATGTGCTGGAATTCATTGCAAAACTGGGAAGAAACAAAAAAAAGAGATTCAGGGCATTCTCATTACCGACTTGTAAAATACTTGGTCAGTGGCCGTACGTATCAAACTATGACTATCCACGTACCCCTCTAGCATCAGTTTTGCACAAGAAGGGCAGCCTCTAGTGGCCGTAGTGATTATGATGGGAGCACAGGAAGGTGTCAGGTGACGTAGTATAAAGAGCGAGAAAGCCTGCATTGTGTTGGGGTGCATGTATGGATAGACGGGTAAAACAAACACAGGACTTATACTCAGGAGTCCGCTGTTCGCCTTCAATGTGAAACTAAAAGTCAATGTTGACTTAATTTAACTTAAGTTAACTTACGTAACGTACTTAACTTACGTTTGTAACTTAAGTTACGTAACAAACATACTCATCTGACCCCAAATCATGATCTTTTCCGAAACCTAACTAAGTCATTTTCTTGCCTAAACCTAACCGAGTAGTAACATAACACACTTATCTTAAGTCACGTATGTAACATGCTTCACTTACGTACGTAACTTAACTTACGTAGCAAACAAACTAACTTTAACCCAAACCATGATCTTTTTCTTAAACCTTGTTGCCGAAAACTAGCCAAGTAGTAGCGTATCATACTTAACCTACATCACATACGTAAGATACTTAACTTACTTCACGTATATAACATCATGTTAACCACTGGTTGAAGTCTATTGGACTACCCTGCATGTTTAAAAATTACACTTAAGGGGTACTCGGTGCATTAAAAAGTGACGCCAACAGGTCGTGAACATGCTGCCGTATTTGACGAGTTTGGAGTGAGAACGTGTTGTGAGTTCATAAAACTCAAACGCTGCACTTAAAAATACTGTGCCATTGTCCATGCACTGTGTGTCGATGCAAAAGAGTTTCATAAATGTCTTCATTGGGAGACTGACATCACCCCCTTGGCCAAATGCTTAGATTAGAAAGATGACCTTTGACCTTGCCCATTGTTGCCATGGTTCCTCGGGCTCCCCTGCCCATGATTTGAACAGAGAGGAGGCAGGCGGGGCTCAGAGCGAGAAGGAGGGGATTCGAAGAGCGAACGCGGATGCATAACCACAACAGGTGGTGTTGATTTAAGGGAGTTCTGCCTTTCCATGCGCTGGAACTGAACCCAATACATGACAAAGGCAGATCAAAGTGTGTTTCACTGTGGTGCGCGAAAATCCTTGTCAAACCATTCAGCTTCCTCCCATGAGCACTGTTTCTCTCTCTCTCTCTCTCTCTCTCTCTCTCTCTGGCGTGCATATTTTCCCCCCACTCTCTCTCTCTGAAAAGAACTGCTCACAGATGCTCCGTCCGCAGCAACAGTAAGAACACAAACTGTCATTTCCTTTAACAGCTCATGTGGACTTATTAGAACAGGGCTTACCACTGTTCTGCTAATAGTTTCTCTCACACTCCCACTCGGTGCACTTGAGAGCCCTCATAGTGCGATGAGGGCAGATGTAAAGTGAAGAGAATGTCATGGAGGATTATGATTCCACCCGTGGGGGGGATAACACGATATTCTACAAATGAGGTTACACACCAGAGCTTGTGAGCGCACACAAACATATGCAAACTCTCAAAGGACTCTGCAATGTAGCATTTGGCTGCATGCCAAATCTCATCTCTCTGAGGCTCTTATACAATCCACACCATGTCAGTTTCAATTGCCAACTGCAAAGTGCATGCACACATATACATATAAAGACATAAACACACACATATCAGTAAAAACACACTGCTCTGTACTCACATAGAGTCCTGTGTGCCTGTCTCCAAAGAAGGGGAAAGCAACAGAGATCTTTACAAGCCTGGAGCCTCCGTCGTCCTGAGCGATGGTCTGGGAGTCCCCCACGTCCTGGCCAAAGGGGTAGAAGTCCTCCAGGGGCACGGCAAGTTCCACCCCAGGCAGCAGGTCCAGGGAGAGCAGGGTGCAGAAGCAGGGCAGCAGGGCTCGCAGCACCAACACCATGGCCTCAGCCACCCAGGGATGGAGCTGACAGCAGGCACCGCGGAGGGGAGGGAGGAGCACGCACACCTGAGGCAACAAGAGCAGAGCAGAACAGGACAAGACGGTGCGTTCCTCCTCTCAACCTCAGCAGTCTGAATCCTCCCCTGACTGCTCTCTGGCTCTGCCTCTTTCTCCCTTCTCTTGTCCTTTAGTAGTGAAGTGAGCTTCTTGTGTGAGACAGGGGAATACTGTAGATTCCTTGCATTCTGCTTGCTGCTGGGTACTGCATGAGCTACACTCCGTCTCACTGAAATGAAACGAGGGAAGGAATGAAAGAGGGGGAGCAGCGTAATTCAGCTGAGATGTGTTTTTTTTTTTTTTTTTTTAACAATCCAGCGATTTGGTCCCTGATGGTCAGCTTAGAAATATCCTCAATAAAAGCTCTATTCTGCCTGCCAAAGGAGTTCTTTCAGTTTTGGCCCCACCTCCCCCACAGGGATTCACTACCTTGCATAATTAGCTCCTTCCAGCCAATAGCTGAAAAGAGGCCGGTAACTGGATAACCACTGGGCGGATCTATGATAATCAAAGGGCTGCTTTAAAGAAACTCTGACAAGATTTTCCCCTTTCAGTGAAACTTCTACTATGTTAACAGTTAACATGCAAGGTAACACAGTGAGAAGTAGTGAATATGCAACACTGTAAAGTTAGTATGGTGACAGTAAGAACTGAAATGAAAGAAAGAGGGAAAAGGAGTTACTTGGCTTTTAAGATACTTACACACAGTAGATGCATGTGTGGATGAATACACACAAACACATGAATTTATTTGTGGTTTCTTATTATCAAAGGGAAGACATATTATCAAAAGATTTTAGGGTAGAGAAGGATTACAGACGAGGAATGATGATCCCCACAGACCTTGGAGTCTACAGCGATCTTTGAAAGAAAACAGTTAAGACAGCACTGGCGACAGAGAGAGCGAAGGTCATTCTCTCACCCACAACACTAAATCCACAAAGGCTTTTAATGGTGCAAACCAAACGCCAGAACTCACATGCCATGAAAGGGCAGTGCTGTCCTTCACAAAGTTCACAGAAAACTGTTTCCATAACAAAGTTGTGTGGCCAGTAGAATAAACATCATCGATTATCAACATCTTTTGTGAAAACAAATTGTACAATTGTGCTCACCCTTTTTATTAAAAACAATCACAGCTTTTGCACACTATCATTGATTGAGTCAAATACATGAACACATACTAAAATAAATGAGCTAACACTATAGATTCTTTGCCTGAAACACTTATTCATCACAGCACCAGGGAAACCTGCAAACAATTACTGTTAATATTTGGATATATATTCTCATTAGTATACACAAACAGTGATTACGACATACAAAATTGGTACATGATCAACATGACAAATGAGTATAGGAACAATCATAAGACTATGAAGTACCAACTTAGGAAACCTTTCATCACATTGTTTCCTAAAAAAAAATGACACAGCATAAACAGACTTAGGAACGCCAACTGTAGCGAGCCAGAGGAAATCCTTAAAACAATTTGGCACATCCAGTCCACTTATAAACAAAACACTCATTGTTTGTTGTTGTTGAGTTTTCCTGCAGATAAATGTAAGCCGGTGTGCACATGTGCATGGGTGGGAGCAAACGCCTTAGGAGAGTGTTTATGTGTGCGCGTGTTTCCAAATGCGGACGTAGCTTGTAACATAATGTTGTTGGGAAGCTGCCAGAGGAACAGTGAATGAGGAAGCCAGAGGTGCTACATACTTCACTGCAGGGTCTCTGACTACACACCGGGTTGCAGCATCTGATTGAAATAGGCCTGTCGTCTTCTTGTCTCCTGATCTAGCTGCTCTTTAAGAGTCAGCACCTATTAAAAACAAAGAAACAGTAAATTGAAGGTCGGTGGACAAACACAAATACACAGACATAAATAGTACAAAAGAAAGACCTTCCCAACAAATTATCCACACAATACCTGTTCCTCCAAGCATTTGACCCTCTGGCGATGAGCCTTCTCCCTGCTCTCCAATGCCTGCTCTGCTTGAAGCTGGCTGTCTCTCAGACGGTCCGTCTCCAAATCCAACTCCTGGTGATGGCGGGCTGTCACCTCCAGGAGGCGCTGTGCATGAGAGTACTCCAACTGGGAGATTTGAGTCTGAGGACAGTTCACATGAGTTTATAGAAGTAGATAGTAGTAGAAATAGAAGAAAAATTGAGTATCAGCAAAATAAAGGTCAGAAAGTGTTATCAGTGTTCAAGCAGAAGGGGACACACAGAGGTTCTCTGACCCTGAGGTTACCGAGGTCATGACCCTTGGCTCACTGAGCCAACTAGAAAACACATGTTGGTAGAAGGAAGCTTTATTTGATAGGTGTAAACAATCAAACACAAGTTCTATCAAATTAAACTACATGCGAACAGCAGCAGTTTCCCTTTGAGGATTGTGACTGATATGCTAATGTTGTTCAAATGCAACTTGTGAGTGCAACATGTTCATGCAAGTGCAACTACCTGAAGCTGATAGTACTTTCAATACATTTAAAAAATACAAAAAAAACATTTTAATATTCTTAAATATTCAATTAATTTGTATTCATGATGATTTTACATTATGTTGTTGCTGGACTGGCAAGATTAGTTCATTAATCAGTACTACTAATTCAAATTAAAGTATTTATTTATATGGAGCGCTTTTCAAAATCCACGTTCACAAAGGCAGCAAAATAAAACGTAGTCATAAATCATCAGGTTTAAAATAAAAGGTAAGATTAGGAAAAGAAAAACGTTATTAAAGGAAATAAAAAGCGACAGTTCAAAGGAAATAAAACTAAAGCAAAAGCAGGAAAGGCTCTCTGATAAAAGTATGTTTTAAGAAAGGATTTAAAGGAGATCACTGACTCAGCCAACCTGATTTCTTCTAGATTCATTCGAGGCCCTGATCGCAAACGCTCTGTCCCTTTTAGACCTCTGGATCAGATATAATACCTCTGCTCGAGGATCTCAAGGTACGTACCGGCAGGTACGGTACTAAGATGTCAGGCCATGAAGAGCCTTAAGAGTAATCAGTAAAATTTTAAAATCAATTCTAAAAAATAACTGTGAGCCAGTGTAAGGAGGCTAAAACAGGAGTGATGTGATCACGTCTCTTGGTTCTGACTCCTGCCCCATCCCTGGCTATAATCCAGCAGTCTCTCACCTGCACTGTCTGCACTTCATCCTGCTTCTCAGCCAGCTCCTGTTCCAGGCTGCGGACTGTCTGTCCCAACTGCTCCTTCTCTCTGGCTGCCGACACCGCCTCCTCCTCCCTCCTCAGTCTCTCCATCTCCACCTGACAACGACACGAGGGGTGACATAATGTGAACGACTTTACCATGATTGTTCTGCACTCATGTGCCTTTCTGTAATGCGTGTAGCAGAAGCCAAGCTCAGAGGTTCTCACAGTCCACCTACATGTTTCCATCACTCCAAGATCACTTTGTACAATGTGTGACAAAGGAGATGTGGAAAATGGAACAAACAAAAATACACAAATGACAAACTACAGCGTAATGAACAGCTAATTATTTAAATGATCTCCTCCCGCATGGATTAATGTAACTGCCCATTTATGTGCCTTAATGCTTCGGCAACTGCACGTCTTCACTTGATCCAGAATGTGGCAGCAAGGCTTCTGACCGACACTAAACACATATTACTTCAGTCCTGGCTTCTATATGTACATGGGCTTCCAGCGGTTTTAGAATTGACTTTAAGATGCTTTTAATTACATTTTAAAGCCCTTTGCTGTTTGGCTCCCTCATATATTTCAGATCGTATACTTCATATTCAACAACTTTTCAGGTCTCCTGACAAAAAGTGGTTTAATGTTCTGTGGTCCAACGAAAGAGGGATCATTCCTTTACTGTTTCAGCTGTAACATTATGAAACCGTTTCTCATCGTCAGTATCAGAGCTTTAACTTGTTTGATTTTTTAAACGTTTTAACTCTTACTCTTACTTATACTGTTTATTGTTTTTACAATGCCAATGCCAAAAGTACTACATCTGCAAAGTCCCCCAACTTTATGGAAGTGCCATACTAAACCACTGCAGTCATTTTTTCTGTTAGTTGCACTAATCCTCAAAATTAAAGGGATAGTTTGGATTTTTAGAAGTGGGGTTGTATGAGGTACTTATCCATAGTCAATGTATTACCTACACCTGGATGGCGATCGGCCATAGACAGAAGTATCAGCACAGAAGCTAATGTACTGCAGTGGACGGGGGTAGCAGCAACATTTATTTTAAACACCTAAAAAAGTCAATATTGTTATCTAATCTACCAGACTCCTCTGATAAAAACAGTAGTTTTACCTTGCAGAACAGGGGAGTGGCTGGTCTACCACTGCCTTGATCGGTTAGTTTGTTTGTGTTATTATGTGACTTTGGTGAATTTTAAACTAACTTTTTAAAACACCGAAGTCACTCAATAACACAAACAAACTAACCGAACAAGGCAGTGGTAGACCAGCCACTCCCCTGTTCTGTACGGTAAAACTAGAGTTTTTTTGTCAAAAGAGTCTGGTGGTCTTGAAGAGAGCATAGATAACGGCTTCAGTTCCCCGCCTGAGGTGACTGACAGCAAGGTAGAGCAATGAAAATATTCTAAATGTAGTGTACACTTGACCTGATAATGGCATTTTTAGGTGGGCCTTTCTTTTAGGTGTCTAAAATCTGCTTTGCTGCTGCCCCCGTCCACAGCAGCACATTGCTTTACTGTAGCTAATACACTGATTATGGATAAGTATATCATACAACCCCACTTCAAATAAATCCAAACTATCCCTTTAAGGATAAAGGAATGGTTTGATATTTTGGGAAATATGCTGGCGATGTCCCACTGTTTCCAGTTTTTATGCTAAACCTAGTTAACCAGCTGTTGTCAGTAGCTTCATATTTCCCATCCAAACATGAGACTGCTATTATTTTCTTCTCATCTAACTCTACGAAAGAAAGAGAATAAACCATTTTTCCAAAATGTCAAACAATTCCTAAAGTATAAGGCAGCAGATAGGTCAGCTCACCTTCTCCAGTATCTTTCTGAGCGCTGACTTGTCTTTACCAAGGCGTGTCAGCACCCTCTCCATCTCTGCTCTCTCACTCTGTAGCTTTTGCAAAGAGCACTGAAGGTTGGTGACCTTGTCCTGGAGTTCGTCCTTCTCTTGCTGCAGCTGATGGGAGCCCCCTAGGGCCTGCAGTTCAGCTTCCTGCTGTTGCTTCAGGCTCTGGGACATAGCCAATCATCCGTACATTAAAATCAAGTCTCAACCGTTGCAACCTTTATTTGCACCTTAACCTCAGTGTGACTCACCTCCTTCAGTGTCCTGTTATGTTTCTCCAGCTCAGAATGTTTAATCTCTAAGTCATCTTGGGCTCTTTGAAGGTTCTGGGTCTGCCCTGTTAGTGTGTGGTTCAGCCTCTTTCTCTCTGAAAGGGCATCTCGTGTTTTATCCACACGTTCCTATGGGCACACACATCTTGATATGTAATATACATAATGGGCCCCATGGCACAGAAATGCAAAAGGCCCCACCACCTCTCCCACATAGGAGCAAAACACACGTACTTAAAAGTTTTTTTAATCACTTCTTGTTGTTGATTTGTGTCTCTTTGAGTTAATTTCGGTCTCTTTGTAGTGTTTTTTTTCCAGTTGATAAGTATCTCTTTGAGTTTGTAGGTGAAGGCCAGGGGGGTCCAATGACACTTTGGGCCATGTAATCCATGTAAACAATGAGCCACTAATTTTCATCAAAACATGATTTTGGCTGACCCTTTATTCCTCCCCTTCCTTTATATTCTGTGTCTTTTTACAGTCCTTGACAGATTGTTGAACGTTGCAGGCAAGTGTTGGGATTTTGCTGTTGCTTTTTACGGCAATGACCTGACAGCTTTTGAGCAAATCAAGAGATTTATACCAAGCATGTCATGTTTTTGTTTGCTCAGTATCTTTAAAGTGCAGTTCCAAACTGAGGCCGGAAAGCTCCCCCGAGAAGCTCTTGGAGAATTAATGAGCTTGCCTGAGCATTTTATTGCTCAGTCTTTGAGGTCGTTCAGGAAAACCACAGAGGCAAATGTAAATAAAAAATGCTCAGTGTGGAGCTGAGAAGGTTACATAGCTGCATTGTAAATCAAAGCACAGCAATGGAAGCATGGCTATTCATCTTGTTTAGAAGTTTCAATCAAACATCCTTATGTTGAGCGAGGGGAAAAACGTACAAATAAAAATGCTCAGTGAACATAATTTGTCTTGTGCTACAGAAATGTTTTTTCCTTAAATTCACTGTACCTGCAGCAGCCTACGGTCCTGCTCACTAGCGGCCAGAGCCCTCTGCAACTGCGTGATCTGCTCCTGCAGGGCTCCACTGCTGCTCCTGTTGTCACTGAGGGTGTCGGACAGTTTGTGGATCTGTTCTCTCAGCTGGCTTTCATGCTGCTCAGCTCGAGCCAGTGACGTGATCAACCTCTCCTCGCTGACCCTCAGCGCTGCACCGCGGTCCTCGCTCTCACACAGCTTTCTTCTTAGTTCCGTCAGTCTTTCCTGCGATGCCCCCGCCTCTGCATCCAGCTCTGCTGCCCTAAGCTGGGCCCTCTGTAGCTCACCTTCAAGGGTGCGCTGGGAGAGCTCCAGACGGCTCACCCTGCTCTCTGCTGCTTGCAGAGCCTCCTTCAGCTTCTGTTGTTCTACATTTGAACGAGATTCTAAGGCATGCAGGAGCTCCAACTTGTTCTGTAGAGGAATTGGCAAAGGAGTTTATCAGTTGTCACTAAAGATGCTGTACACTGTTTTAGTTAACCCTTGTGCCTCACATTGAAAAAGTTTCTCTGATGTTCTTAAAGGATAACAATATCTGCATCAAAAAAATTACAAAAAATTACCAAATATTAATTCATTTTCAGAATTGTAACCCCTTTAAATGCCAGTTTGTTTACATAATTTTTTTATTTTTAAAAAACCACAAAAATTTAATTATTTTCTGTAAACTTATGTAAACTAAATGTTAGGGGGAATTTTTTTTTCACATTCTGAGATATGTCAATGAGGTTCAAATGGGGACATTCTTGTCCTTAAGGGTCTGAGTGACTTATTATAGGAGCTGATGATGAACTTCCAAAATTCGAAAATCTAAATAAAACAAAAAAACCTCACACCTTAGCCAAAATGTATACCGTACGCATTGACACAGCCAAAATGATCGAAATCTAAAAATTTCTAAAATGTCCCTAGTGATGCATAAGGGTTAATATCTATCTCTTTGCCTTTAACATACTTGCAGTGCCCTGCACTCAGCCTCAGCAGCTTGGAGACTAGTCCTGAATTGAGCCACCTCCTCCTCAAGGTGCCTCTTCTCCCTCTCTGTGCGACATACTACTTCTTCCTGCAGGGAAAGGGAAGTATGCGCCTCCTGCAATCGCTCTGCCACCTCTCTTTTTCCTGGAACAATATGTTAAATATGCTGTGTGTCTAAACAAAATTAATAACTGATATTTACTGTGTTTGTAGGATCCACTGGTTTTGTACCCTGTTCTGATTGCTTCAAGGTCTTCTGTAGTTGTAGCAACTGGGTCGCTGACTTATCCTGGCTGCCTTGGAGCTCAGTCACCTGCTGACTTAGACCAACTATCTGAGCCTTGGCTTCATCCTGAGGGAATTACACATGTTTATGAGATTAAAAAGTGCCAGAAGATTCTGCTAAAATATAAAAACTACAAATGTAACAAGTGAATTAAATTGAAGATTGCTGAAGTGATCTGCTGGTCTGAAAAGCAAGACCAATTTAAGGTCAACAATCCCATTTACAGAGTTTCAGTTATTAATAAGTTCAAATATACCCTGTCTCTTTGTGTGTCCCTAAGTTCCTGCTGGGATTCCCGCAGGGCCTTATGCACTGAGTCGACGTCCAGCTCTCCATCTTCACCACAAGACAAGGACAGCACAGATCCATCATTCTCACTGTCTCCCCCTAACCAGAGAACACACTTATTTATTCATCTGCTTATTGCAAAAAAAAAAATGCATCATCTTGAAAGTGCAAGACCATACCTTTTACTTGCAGGTGGTTTCTCCAGGGAGAGGGAGATCGTCTACGCGACCCAGGTGTGCCTGAAAGCCTTGTATGGCTGGTACCAAGAGTACGGCGCAGAACTGAATACAACCCCGCCAATTTGAGCTCCAGGTCCCTACGCTTGGCATCGCCCAGGCCCAGCTGCTCTTCCAGGCCCTGGACCTTGCTTTCAGCAAAGCCAACCTGCACAGAGAGATCCTTGACATTGATCCCGGCGTCTTCTAGTGCTTCCTCCAGCTGGGCAGTGGTTTCTCTGTGCCTCTGCTCACACTGCTGCTGAAAAGCCTCTCTGTCCTGCAGCAGCTCTCGGTTCTGATGCTCTGATGTCTCCAGTTCCACCACACGCCGCTGCAGACCTGAGACCTGCGCAAACAGAGTCACAAGACAACACATAACTTTTGGAGGACGGAAGCTGCAAAAATCTAAAATAAATAAATGACTCAATAAATAAATAAATTTGCCATTAAATTTACCAAAAATAATATTAAAAATGAATGTCGAAGAATGCAACCAATTTTCTTCTTTATTTATTTAACTTCTTTATTAATTTATTTGTTATTTAAAATGTTTTTAAGGAGTGGAATTAAATTTGATTCCCCATGCTTAAATTATTTTGTGGTTGGTTTTATTAAGAGACTTGCGCTCTGTTAAAAGGATGCCGCGTTTGCAGAAATATGGGAAAAATGCTGAACATACGGACAGTGAAAAACACTGTTTAACAACACTACAGTGTAATTCCTAAAGAAACATGCCATGAGTGTTATCAGATGACCAACACTTAACTGTGTAAATAATAGGGACATGGTTTCTGTAAAGGGTTAATGTGCTTTGAGCTGACAAGCTTGTCAAGTTCACTGATAGGGTTTCTAAACAGTATCATAAGAGGTTAAAGAGGACAAGAGTCAAGATTGAGTCATACAATTAAACAACAATATACTTTGGAAATGTGACCACTCTTTACTGACGCTTAGATATTTGTTGTTAGTTTTAAAAAGATACATTAACCAGACTTCAAATATATACCATTAAAATGATCAATCAATTTGGAGTTGCCTCCATGCTCTTGGAAAAAGAATCCATATACATAGTATGCCATACATTCAATTGACAACACTAGCTGCTGCGGTCATGAGGATTGGGGGACCCAAAGAATGAGGTTATGGGACAGAACAGGTTAAAAATATATATTTTATAGAATAGAAATCCTCATTTAAAACAAAAAAATGTAAATGTTGCCATTCTTATAATCAAAACACATACTAACATTTGATTTTTCAAATTTTTCATGGTTGCTTGCAATGAAATCAAGTTTCCTTAATAAACTACCGTTCAGTTCTAATCACAAAATATTTCAAACTCAGGACAACCGATCACTGTTACTGCAGAATATACAGCGTGTTGTTGTTCATGTTTTCTGTCTCTGCATAAGCATGGCAGGTATTCTTCAAGTATGTGGGCAAAGGTGGAATGTTTGCTCTAGCATGTTGTTAACAGACTAATTCCTGGAGGCCTTCTACCTCATTCAGCGCTGCTTCTCTGCCAGCCTCGCACTCCAGCACTCTCTGCTTAAGAGTGAAAGCCTCGCGTCGTGCCTCCTCCTCTTTCTGCTCCTCCTGACATACCCGGGCCTGCAGCTCTCGCAGCTCCTGTTTCTGACGGCTGTTCTCGCCTTCAAGGACTTTAACCTGCTCATGTTAACATAGCACATGGTACTTGAAGTTAATCCTTTATTTAAAATAAATCAGATGGAAAGCAGTTACCTCAATAATCTTTCACCTGTCTGCGCAGCTCCTGCAGATCTCTGCGTGCCTGCAGGCGAGACTTCTCCAGCTCTCTCATACTGCTCCGTAGAGTGGTTGCCTCTTGGTGCATCGAGTTCCTACATTCCTCTGAGACAGCAACTTTCTGCTCTCTCTCCTCCACAGCTCGTCTCAAGCTGGTCAAGATATTTTTGAAGTTAACAAGACTATCCAGAGTATCCATTGCTGCTCTACAAACTAGAACAACTACAACATTTGCAGGAAATCTGCAGCTCCATGTGAAAGCCATACCTGCTGTTGTCACTCTCTGCTCTCTTGATAAAAGCTCTTAGCTCCTGGTTAGAGGCTTGGATAGCCTCTTTCTCTCTGGTCTCATCACCCAGGAGCCTTTTCAGGTCCAGAGCTTCTTTCCGTTGCTTGTCCTGCTCCTGTGCACACTCCTGGAGCTCTCTGTGAGCCTCAATCAGCTCCCTTCGTCCTTTAATAAGTCCATCCTCTGCCTCCTGCAGCTGCCAACGAAGGCCCTCCAACTTCATGTCCAGATTATGGAGTATGAAAGGCATGATATGTCAATGAGGATACATCAGGAGGTCTTATGGATAAACAGATCTTATTATCTCTACAGGGATAAGGAGCCAGAGAGACAATTGAGTGGGATTCAACACTTCTTAGTTTTGGATTATTTGGTGATATATATTTAAAATGGATATAAATATAGTTTACTGAAGAGTCAATAAGGACTTAAAGAATGAAAAATAAGCCTTAAACTGCTTTAAAAACTTGTCTGTTTTCAATATAAATTCAATAACCCAACCCACACAAAAGTCTTTATATTCTCAAAAAACAAAAAAAAATATAGGAAAAATATAAAAAGAACTATTAGGCTGTTATCTACAGTACATCAAAAGCTCAAACACATGGAAGTAATCATCACAATTGAATAGGAACAATCCTTCAACATACTGTAAGACTGATTTTGGATTAGATAATGCTTTCAAGCTTCATTGTTTGAAACCTCAAAATCTCCTATTTTAAGTGCTGTGTGCACAATCTCAAGACACTGTATGACCTATATTACGTTTTATGGCAATATGTTGTGTGTAGCAAGAGAAATAGGGAGGACAGAGCTTATCTGGGCATGGATAAGAGCCAGTTGGGCCTTTAGCCAGGTGCTGTCTTTCCCCATCTCCTTACTGCTGCTCACAGTGTAAAGAATCCACAGAGAGCAACATGATAAACAGCAGCCCCCCCCCCCCCCCAGAGGTGGTGGTGGTAGTGGAGGTGGAGGGAGAGGGAAGATGAGGAGCAGGATGAGAAGGAGGAGTGTTATGTTCAGAGGCCACACAAGATGGTTCTTTCTCATAAACTCTAATGTGAGAAAAAACAAGCCAGTGCTGATCTTGCCAATAATACTTTATTTTATCTGATTTTTTGGGGGTTAGCGGAGGAGAAGGGCAGGGAATATGAGGGCAGCAGTGTTGTGTTATGTGGATGGAAGAGGGGGACCTGGAGTCCCAGTGGAGCCAGCCTCTCGCTGCTGCAAGGGAGAAAATAAACACTCCCCCACTGGCTTATTTACACAAGGGGTTAACTCAAACTTTGATTTCATATTATGGTACCAGGGACCGTATCCTCCACCCTCTCGTTCTCCTCTCTTCCCTCGCTTTCTTCCTCTTTCATGCTCACTAGCTCTCTGTCACACACTCTCACTCCTGCTTTGTCACTGTCTGACAAGAGAATCCTGAGATGGGCTTAGGGAAAATAATCAAACAAGGAAACGAGCAGGCGTGGCAGCCAAATATGACAGTGAAGTGAAGCTTGACTTAATATATGGTAGGAGAGGGCTATCCAAACCTCAAAACTCTGCTGCTCTGGCTCCACACAACCTCATTCACAATACTTTGACAAGACTAAGGAGACAGAGTGAAGACAAGATGATCCTCAGATTTGCTTTTTCATTGAAACCAAAAAGTCCCACACAGATAAACAATCCCCTTTTCCAGGGAAAGCAGGCTTTTAAATCAAGGCATGGAGAGGCCCTTACAACTCTGCAGTTATATCTTAATGAGGTGACTGTGAGCTTGTTATTTCACTAAAAACGCCCAGCGACCCTGTGGCTGGAATCCTGACCTAAAGCAACCCCAAGAGATGAGATTTACAGCTCTCATTTGGCTCAGGGAAGTATGTCACTGGGCCAAAATTATAGTCTTTAATTGCGCTTTTATGTTTATATTAAGGTCAATGGAACTACATTTTCCTCCAGTGGACTTGACAGGGAAAAGACACAGAGGGTGTGTGCTGAGAGGGAGTCTTAAGATTGGACACCACCTCTCCTTGTAGGATTTGGCCCTGCAAACTCTGCACCTGATGGCACTCTGATGCTAGTAAACCTCTATGGCATCAGCCAATGTCAACAGCAGCCTATGGTAAATGGCTCTCCCTCACACTGGTACTAATTGGTGCAAACTCCCCCTCACGCTAGAAGCAGATCTGTGGTATCCCATCATATGCCAAGCCAAACAAGCCTGTAATTTCCTATCCATTTTTGTGATCCTGCTGTACAAACCACCTCTGGTGACATCCACCTTAAATATTCTATGATTTGCTTTATATGTCCCTGTCCTTATCCACATATCATTCACTTAAAGGGTAATATTGGTACTTTTCAACCCGAGAGCGCTGCAGCCACGGAACGGGCTGCAATTTATTCTACACCGTCAATGAACATCCACTAAAAGTGCTTGTTTTTGGCAGTGACAGGCTCAGATTGTTATTGCATGTGTCTGACAACATTATGGAAAGGACCCTACAGAGAAGTAAAACATTTGTCTTTACATTTTGCTTGATCCGGGTATGTTATTGTGTCGTACTCAAGGAGAAGAATATTGTATGTTTATGTTTAAAAGAAAGGCTGAACATTTTTTTTTTTAAAGGTGCTCACCTCCTGTTGTGCATGTTCTCTCTGTTGGTTCAACTCTCTGACCTGCTCAATTAAACTCTTCTTGGCATTCTCATTGGCATTCAAAGACTCCTCAAATTGAGTGTGCAAGTCTTGCAGCTCAGACTGCAGGACAGCTGTTGCATTCTGGAACATAGGAGGTATACAAATCAGTTAGCTGAGTTATATTTGAAGAACAAGAAAAGTGACAAGAGCCAATGTGACCCTGCCATATTTTTTACCTTATCCTGCTCCTGTTTGCTAAGTGCATCCCTCTGCATGCACTCAAGCTTCATGCCTGCTGTGGCCAGGTCCTGCTGCAGGGCTGCAAGCTTTTCCGTGAGGGCAGCCTTCTCTGCCTCCTTCTGGGACAAAGCCTAGTCACAACAGACAGGGTCATTCATAATATAGTTCAAAAAAGTTTGGCCATGGGGAACAAACAGAAGCTATATCGTGCTTTAGATAAAGTTCCATTGAAGGACAAAGAATGGACTGAGCGTCTTGCACGAGGATACTGGCAGGACATATGGCTTTTGATGGACATACACTGGCAACTGTAAAGACAAAACTTGGGATGTTGTGGTTATGAGACAATTCCCTAACACTTGGCCTATCCTAAAATACATTTTAAGGCTCATAAACAATCATAACAAACCTATGAAGACCACCTCACACACCTGCTGCTTTTCACTCTCAGCCTGCAGGAGGCTTTGGTTGAAGTCCTGCTGTAGCCTGGCCTGCTCCTCTTGCAGCTGCTGCAGCTCCTTCTGGTTGTGCACGAGCCGTTCCTCACACTGTCTACGCAGCTGCTCCTCAGCCTGCTCCTGCTGAACTATCAGCTCCGCACACCGTTGATCCTGTAAACCACCAAACACACACACACACACACTCCTGATTAGTTGTGATGGCTAAAGCATCTGATTAAAATTTTGTTAAGCCACATAACTATTCAAGTCTTACTGAACCTTTTGCCGGCGTTCAGCTTCAAGCTGCTCTCTGTGAATTAGCTCTTTGTTGTTCAGGGTCAGCAGGGCATTCCTCTCCACCTGTGCCATCTTCTCCTCCAGTTTACTCTGCTCTTGAGCAGTTTGCGCAAACTGCCGTTCAGCTTCCACGCGCACCCGGGCAGCATCACCTGAACAGATGTATCCAATCTCGATCAAAATCCCACTCAATTATTAGATGGAGTCACTCAGGATCAGCAAGATTTAATTTACAGTTTTATTTATAGGGGATATTCATCCATGTCTTTATGTGGAACACGCTAGCTTAACACGACTTATCTGATCCATGTGTGTTTGTGCGGAGTAGTGGGGCCCTGGTCAGCTGAGAAAGCAGCCCCAGTGATCCCGCAGCCCAGCTGTTGCAGAGCTCACGGTTGAAATATGGATCTCTAGTGGGCTGTTGGAAAGGCTTCATGGCCAGGGGGCTTGGCACGAAGGACAGTGGGGTCTCTGAGGGAGGGGGCTACTCACGCGTCAAGGCCTCGTTTGCCAGGAGCAGGCTGCGCCTCTCCCCCTCCTTCCTGGTGAACTTGGCCTCTAGAGACGAGGCAAGCTCCTGGCTCTCGAACAGAGCCGTCTCCAGGGACTCCTTCTCTGCTCTGGAACACAGCGGTAAAGTGGTTGGAGCTCTGAAAAAAAACACCTTTGAACCACTAGGTGTAGGTCGTAAAATTCAATGATGCATCATGAGCATAGTTTCCAAATAAAAGCATGTTACTAAAAGACTCTTGTTACATGTGACTTGCTGTGCTTTAGAAAGTAAAATTTGCTTAAAAAGTCAAAAAGACCTTAAAGGGACATATTTTTTAAAGAAGGTTGTATGAGGTACTTATCCATAGTTAGTGTATTTACCTACAGTAGATGACGGTCGGCAAGCCCCCAGTTTGGAAAAAAAAAAAGAATAAACTTTTTAAACTGATATTGTTTTTTTTAGGTGGACAAAAAAAAAGTCCACATCAGTACATTGCTTTGCTTCTGTGCTGGTACTCCTGTCTGCTTCTCCAAACTGGGATTGTGTCGAATGTCATCTACGATAGGTAATACACTGACTATGGATAAGTATCTCATAAAACCCAACTTCAAAAATCCGGACTATCCCTTTAAATACAGATTGGCAGTTGGTCTGACACAGATACACACACTGGGTTGTTTATGATGTGTTTGAAAAGATTTACTGACTTACATGCATTCCTTAACCTCCTAACCATAACCATAGACGATACATGCCTAACCCCAACCCTGACCCTGACCTTAACCAACAAAGAATATTTTACTGTAGCTTGTGCTGAATGCAACAGCAGAAAACAAATTGGGAAAACTGGTTTCAAATCTTCAATTGGTTCCAAACATTTTAGAGGTCAGACCACACAAACAAACACACACACACACACGTACACGCACACATATACACACACATACACACACACATATACACACGCATGTACACACACACACACACACACACACACAAGCACACAGACCTAAGTGCAACCAGCTCCTGCGTGAGACCACAGGCCTTTCGGTCAGCGGAGTTTAGCCTGACATCCAGAGCAGCCCTGTCCTTGGCCAGCTCCTCCCTGTCATGGGTAGCTCTCTTTAGGGCTGTGGTCTGTGTCTCAAGCTCCTTCCTGCACGCACACATCTCCTCTGACATAGTCTGCAACTGCCTGTTGACCTGGAGACCCACAAACACAGAAAAAATAAATGTCATCAAGTAATTAATTTATAGTTTTTGCTTCAAGCAGACAGTATAAAGACTCCACAGTAAATTATTACATGCATTTAAACTATAGTATAGACACTTCATATATTGTCATAACTGTGGAACAATTTTTCACGAGTGGGAGTATGAGCAGCAGAAGCAACACGGTCGGTCTGTTGGATTGAGAGTGAACCACCCAACCTCTATATTTGATGCAGCCACATTTCCTGTACTAACATTGAACTCTACAAACCCATTTTTTTGCTGTTATGACGCATTAATTAAACAAACTTTAGGCGATTCATGACAGTGTACAGGAACTGCGGGGCCATAACAAATGCATGGCCTGAAGCAAAACAAAAATGATTAGTGGGGTTATGATTTGTTTCCAGTTACCACTTAAATCACTATGACACACCACAGGACCTATATCTAGCAAGAAAAATAATGAACTGGGAACACGTGGGGCAACATTCCGAGAAAAACTCAGAATTTCCAAAATCAAAGTCGTAAATTTGCCGGGATAAAACACGGAAATTCTCGGAGATTAAAAGTAAAAGTAAAAGTTTACGAGAACTAAACTGGGAGAAAATGTGTTTTTTTCTCAAGGAAACACATCGTTCTACCACAGCACAGACACCACGAGGGAATGCAACGCGGATGCAACCGCGCACACGTTTTATCGAGGAGCTGCAACAGTATGGAAAATGCCGATGTACTTCATTTGTACATTGCGTTGTAGTTCCTGAGCTGTCGCCTCATCCAAGTCAGTACGTTGTTTTCTCCTGAATAGCCCAATTCACGGCATTGACTCTTCATAGTACAGATCATTTTTTTTATGATATGGGGATTCTGGGCAAAAATCACAAGTATTTCTCGTAAATTTGTGCCTTTATAATCTCAGAGAATATGACAGGGTTTTTTTTAACGAGAGAGTTAAATGAGAAGATCGATACCACTCTACAGATACAGAGAGCGGTGTCATCTAACTCTCAGCTTAAATATTTCACAAAATGTCAAACTATTTATTTCTGGGTTATTCTCCTGGTTTTACTGTTGACTGTTGTTTACTGTTATCTGTAAGATCTCAAAATGGTATTTCCCTGATATACTGTGCCTTTAAGGCCACTTAGTAACAAATCATCACACAATGTTTGAGGCTATAATGGGCCCCGCAATTCTAATATTTCACTGCAATAAACAGTTTGAAAAGCAACCATCACTGCAATTTGATTTCCAACCAAACTAAAATGAACTCACCCTAACTAAATATTAGCACATGATGTCTTTCAGCCTCTCCTTAGTTAAATATTAAATTGGATGAAGTACACCAATGTTATGGATGTGAGTAGTGCCCAATAAGGGGATGAAACATGAGCTGAGTGCAATGGAGGCCACTCCAGGGCTTGTTTCATACACAGTTGATTTATTTTTACAGATAAGCTATCTAAAAATGTTTGGATGGAATTTGTCAAATTGTTTAGGTTTGTTATATTCTAGCCGAGATCAACGCGGATATCCCAGTTTCATATTCAGAACAGATAACAAAACAGGAGAGGATTCTTTTCATTCTTTAGGGGACGAAACCCGGAGATCTGGATGTGCTGAGGGAAGGATGGGAATACTTTAGGTGTTAATTTATTGGGTCTTTCACTAAACCCCACAGGATATTATATGTCTATCTATTTATCTTTTCCAGTTCATATTTGTTCATGAAGATCCCTTGCTTGTTATTTCCCAAGTTACTCATAAAACACAGAGTGGGGCTAAAACTGCTCTCCATATCCCATTTGAAAGAAAAAACCACAGCAGATGTGTGCAGTACCACCGATACATTTTAATATGACAACAAGGTCCGTGAACCTGCTGAAAGCTATTAATAACGTCAACATAGTTCTCCCAGGTGGTGGGAGGTGGGAGGAGGGAGGCTGAAGAGTGTGAATGGCCGGGGGTCTCTGACCTGGGAGTGCTGCTCCAGGGCCTGAGCGTTCTCCTTCTGCAGCAGGCTCAGCTCAGCTTCTAGCGTCTGGCAGAGATCCTGCAAGTGGCTGTGGGAGCTCTCCAGGCCTTGTTTCTCAGCGAGCAGATTCATCATCTCTTGTTGCATCCGTGCCGTCTCCTCCCTCGCTGCTGCCCGCTCCGTTTCAGCTTCCCGTCTACGTTCACCAAGCTCTGTCTTCTCATCTTCCGTCTGGAAGGTAAACTCAAATATTTCACTTCTGCCCTTCCATCAATGTCACAGTGGAACTGCACAGCTTCCAGTGGTGGAATGCTACTAAGTACACTAACTCTAGTACTGTACTTTAGTACAACCTCAAGGTACTTGTACTTTACTTAAGTATTTACTTACTTTAAGTATTTCCCTTTTTAAGCAGGTTTATACTTCTCCTCCACTACATCTCAGAGGCAAATATTGTACATGCAGGTTTCATCCTCTTCCTGTCCAGTGAAAAGCATGTATCTCCAGATGTGTTGATTTTGAATGTTTGTGATAAACTGAAGGATGAAGTGTTCCTTTATGTGTTCAGAAAATTATCCTACTTCTTAAGATAGAAAAACTCTTTAAAAAGCTGGAATCATCTTCTAAATGTATCGTCACAAAGCTGAAAACAGAGCTGTTTTTCTAAGCTCATGAAAAGTTCACTTTTTAGATCTTATAGAATATGATGCATTGCTGTAGATTAAATTTACCAACAGTATATAAAGAAGTTAAACGGTAAACATAAACAGCAGTAAAATGCAACATACACATTAATGCAGCAGTAATATTAATACTGATACTGAATAAAATATCTTAATACTTTTTCCACCACTGAAGGCCACTGACCTGCAGCAGAATACGATTGAGTTCCACCTTGTCTTTGGCTAAGCCTTCGCTCAGGGCAGCCATTTTGGCCAGAGAGTCTTTAACAGTAGCCTCCTGATTCTGCAGTTTGGTGAGGGCTAACTCATGTGCAGCACTGTGGGATTCCATCTGTGGAGTGAATCATACATATCAGAAGGATTTATTACCCTCAGGGAGAATCTAGTAATCCAGATCAGGCTACCTGGTGCAGAACAATGCAGTCTACCTTGCTAAGAGCCAGAGCGAGGCTGGCCTTATCATCCTCCAACACCTCCTTCTGCAGGGTGAGTTGACTCAGAGCCTCCTTTACTGTCACAAGCTCCCTCCGCAGATCTGAGTGCTTCCCTTCAAGCTCCCCCAGACTCCTCTCGCTGCAACACAAAATGTAACACATACATGAGTCTCTCACATTGTTTCTTTGTCTCACACACACACGAAGATTATTTATATAAACAAAATCCCTTAACAGCAATCCATCTCCACTTTGAAGGATGGGGAAATGTTGGAGCCAAAGGCCAGAACACTGAGGGAGTTACTTTTTTGCTGTATCGCATGTCCTGCTCCAATTCTCAGCTAATCAAATTTTTTTTAAGCAAAATAACCTTTCCCTCTTGCACGAGTGCAGTAATATAATGTAAATCATTTACATTTTCATCCAAATGTCATCTGGGTGCATTGCCGGCCGGAGAATGACATGTGTTACTGATCTGAACTGTAAACAAACGGAGCTTGAAAACAATCACGGGTGACAGGGATGTGTGTTGTGTAACGGTCATTCTCCCTCGCTCGTGCTGTACCCTCTTTGGGCCTCTGTGTGCTGGCGTGCCAGCTGCATCTCCAGATCCTCCCTCTGCTGCCTCAGAAGGTCCCGCTGTCTCTGGAGCTCCAACGATGAGCCTCGCAGTACCACCAGCTCGGCACGCTGGGAGTCCACCTCCTGCTGCAGCCCTGACAGTCGTTTCTCCAGGCTTCCCTTCTCACTGTGAGACACAGAGGTCGAGAGAGGCAGAGGGAAAGAAAGATACAGAGAGTATGTTGAGGTCAGTTGTTGCAAAATGATCATCGTCATTATTATAGGACTTGAAAACAATATCAACAAAACACTTCACAACATAACAAACACTTCTTTTATAAATATTGTTTTGGGTAATGTTTAAATATCATTAAATATGTTCTGAGGTAGTAAACTTAAATGTACATCAGGATTACGCAATCAGATTACAAAAAAATAAGTAACTATAATCAAGCCAGATTAAATTAGAAAAATGTGCAATTACATTATAGTTGCATGGTCAAGGATTATTTGATTACATTTTTGATTACGTCTTTAAAATATGGCAATTTAAAAATGATGGATCTGCGCGTCCCACATGTTGTAGAATACACACAGTACACTTGTAGTTTTTGCCAGTGCTGTAAGGGTCATTTGATTTGACCAATTGTAAATGATGAATATGCCAAATGCATTTTAATTGCATTGATTTTTTTTTTTTAGATACATCAGAAACATTTTTTTGTGGTTGCTCCCTCTTTTTTAGTATAAGGTTCAATAATTTTAATGTTTGATTTTGAAGTAATCCAAAAGTAATCCAAAAGTACTCAGATTAGATTAAAATTTTTTGTAGTCCAAAGGATTAAATTCCCAATTACAAAAATGACCATGTCATTTGTATTATTATTATCGTAAAGTAACTAACCACATTTCAAAGTAATCTGACCCAACCCTGATGATAGTGAAGATTTCATACTTAATTAAACATAAAACCAAACTACAAAATACGATTTTCAATAATAACAAAACAAAGAAAACATGAAACAGAATACACAGCTAAGAAACCACTTTTTATCTACGGTCTTGAATCTGCATCACCGTCAAGACAAAAAGGTAATAACTGCATGATCAGAGTGTACCTGGAGACGAGCTCCAGTGAGCAGCGATATCTGTTGCTGTCTCTGAGGCTTTCCTCCAGAGCTGTTTTAGCCTCCTGATTTTCCCTCTTTACTTCCTGGATCTTCTGCTCCAGCTCGCTCCTCTCAGCGTCCCTCTCCTGCAGGTGATCACGCAGTGTTTCTACCTGCTCCAGGGCAGCATCCAGACGCCCATGCACGTTCTGTGGATTGTATGTGGGTGTAGTGTTTGCGGGGTGTAGGTTAAGACAGTACAGGGAAATGTCATTACAACGTGTTACATATTATCTCATACATACACAACATAATATCTCTCTAAAATTGTGGCTTCACACATTTTTTTAAATATATATATATATATTTCTTATTCATCGAAGATTTCTTTTGAGTTCCTACCTTCAGATTGGAAGCCCCTGTTAGAAAACATTAACAATGAAGAAAAAGTAGTAAAGAGCAGCCACTTTTGTTGGACCTGTGTTTGTTTCTGGTGCTTGGAGAGAGCGCTCTGCACAGCCATCAGGGTAGTGTTCCTCAGAGGAGACCGGCCATGAAGAGGTGAGGTGGACGCACTTTCAGAGCCACTGCTATCACCCTCACCGCCAACCACCTGGATATGGCAGATATAATGAAGGAGAATGGAAAAACATGAATCTTCTCGCGTGCTAACCTGATGCATGATCTAGCTCAGCGCCTTGTTTTGTTCTGACCTGGTGAATGTGACATAACAGCTTTTGGAGGGCTCGGATCTCTGTGTGGAGGACCTCCATCTCTGCTTTATCCTCTTTTCTCCTCGTCTCCTAAGCAGGAAACCATTAAGGTCAGATAAGCAGCACACATAGAGTAAGCCTGACATTCCCCAGACTGCAGCCCTCTAGACAAGGAAGTTGTGGAGTTTATCAAGCCTTAGGGTCCAGACTACAGCCAATTGAACCACCCGTCTATCTACCACCTCCCAGGCATGATTCCCAAGGTCCCACCATCCTGTCCAGACTGATCTGCATGGTGTTCAGGCTGGAATCCTTCTCACTGTTCTGGCTGCAGAGGTGCTTCATTGTGTCAGTCAGGTCCAGGATTCTATACGGATCAAAATGCATGTAAACGGACAGAAAATTAAATCCCAAACACACACACACACACACTGCATAATCATAATGGCATGTACTCCTCCTTTACTAGACCATCAACACTATCATATTCTCTGCACAGAATCATGGGATTAACAATGACTTCTGATGAGATCAAAAGCCAGATAAGAGTCTGAATACAAAGGCACTGACATTCCTGCAGTCCTTTTGACTGAAGTGCAAAAGACAGTCACTGAAAAAAGCTTGACGTGCAGGATTTTAATGATCAAAGCCTATGGAAGGGCAGGGAAGTTCTATATAAGGGGATTACATTTGGCTTTTCAATCATAGGAAGAATGTGAATTTTGCAATCAATCAAAACGTTTGCACTGGAGATGACCTCATGCCCAGAATTTCTATTTCAGTTCATGATGCTTTTTTTTTGTCTTCTTGACAGTGCTATGTTCTTAAAGGGATCGTTTGGATGTTTTAAAGTGGGGTTGTTTGATACACTTATCCATAGTCAGTGTATACCCACAGTACATGGTGGTCGGCACGCCCCAGTTCGGAGAAACAGACAGGAGTACCAGCACGGGAGAAAAGCAATGTACTGCTGTGGATGGGGGCAGCAGCAAAACGTTTTTTAGCCAGCTAAAAAAAATGTATATCAGTTTAGGTGTACGCTATATTTAGAATATTTTCACTTCTTTACCTTTCCGTCAGAGAGCCCTTTCCAACAGGGAAATGAAGTCGTTATTTATGCTCTTCAAAGCTACCAGACTCTTTGACAAAGTCATTTTACCTTGTAGAACACGGAAGTTGCTCGTCAACCGCTGTCTCGATCAGTTAGTTAGTTAGTTTGTGTTATTGTGTGACTTTAGGAAATCCAAACTAACCCTTTAAAACAGCAAAAAACATTTTTAAGTGACTAAAATAAGTTTTGCTGCTGCCCCCGTCCACAGCAGTACATTACTTAGCTTCTGTGCTGGTACTACTGTCTGTTTCTCCAAACTGGGGGCGTGCCGTCATCTACTGTAGGTAATACGCTGACTATAAAAAGTGCCTCATAACACCCCACTTCAAACTATTCTAGCTATCCCTTTAATTAAACAATTACTTGCATTAGTAGTTATTGAGTCCCAAAGGGATGAGTTATCTCTTCAGTTATCACTGAAACCAGCATCCAGCGGCCCTTATACAGAATGCAGCTTTAGGAAGAAAACTCAGGAAGGAAACTCTATAGTAAGGCCCATATAGTATTGGAGATTACTTTACTTGGAGTTAAGTTCGACTTTCTCTGCATCCCAGTGACTCTGAAGCTGCATGGCTTCTTTTAGCTTGTCCTTCAGCTGCATCTCCAGTGCTGACATCTCTACACCACTAGAGGTGCTCTCTTTTGTTACTTTGGCCTCTAAGTTCATGCAGGCCACATGCAGCTGCCGGCTGGCAGCGCCACACTCCCCGCGCATATCCGACAGAGTCCTGTTGAACAAAATAATGTCCATCAAGATTTACAGAATGTATCGTAACATTTGAAAGATCCAAAAAGGGTTAGGAGACATGACATGCTGTTTTTGTTCATACAGTTGTGAGTCATTAGTCAAACTAAAAAACTGTCTGTTTGTATTTGAAACGTATGGATGTCTGCAGCAGTTAAGCTCTGGGATCAGGGCTCACTTTGAAGAGTCTTCAGTTTAAATTACAGTACTGTACAGCTGTCTATGAGCTGAGCAATCATTATTAAAGCAAATGACTCTTCAGTAGTGCTTACAGTGCTTCAACATGATAGAATCTGTCTTATAGGGCTCAAGCTTTGTCCTGATGGATGATTTTAACAGTGAGGCTAGACACCTTAAGCCATCTGTCCCCTCATTGAGGAAACAATGAGCATGGGGACTGGCGACCCTGTTGACCTGCTCCACTTTGATCCTTGGCTAAGAGAGATGGATTCTGGTTGCAGCCGTGAGTGTGAGAGACAAGAGAGGTGGGGGTTCTTGTGGAATCCTGAGTTGCTGGAGGGATTCTGGCAGTGCGCCACGCTCACCTGTCAGTGAAAGTCCTTAGCTGGGTGAAAGTGCTCCGCAGGGAAGCAGCCTGGCGCCACAGTGCTCTGACACGAGCCTGCTCACGACTCAGCCGGGAGGCGCACGTCTGCAGAGAGAAGCAGACAAAAAGGGGACTAGAGACTGGAGGGTGGGGGGTAAGGGTTGCTTATAGCAAATGATGGCACCCATCTTTTTATTGTGATCCCAAACAGATGCAATACTGGAACTCCTGGACTCACACTGGCACACGTACAAATAATTGGATTTCCCTGAATCAACAGATGTAGCCCATTTACAGCACGAACGCCAGATTGTTTGCACAAAATTTTCCTCCCCCTCAGCAGTTGGAATGTTTTCACAGGAAACAACAACTCAAAAATCATAGCAATGAAATGAACAGGGAATGAGAATGAATTGACAAAACTGGCTATGAATGGAATTCCTACCCCATGTGAACTCAACTCAAGGAGTTTAATTGCACAATCTTTGTGCAGAAGGGGATACACTTGAGCTCTCCCTGTTGCTTTTCCTGACTCAAGCACTTAATTTTTGTGGTTTTTCTCACCTCTTGCTCTCTGCGCAGACGGGTATCACACGAGTCGATGTCTTCGCGTGCCTTCCACAAGCTCTCTGTTAGCCCCTGGTTGACCGTGCCTGCCTGCTCCAGTTGTTCCCGCAGCAAAGAGTTGACTTGGCTGAGGCTGGCACACCTGGAAATAACAAGAGTTATGACACTGAGAGACCATTTGCCATTTCTCCCCTGACAAACGACTGTCGTGACACCCTCTTATAATAACCATTTCACAGCACCCAAACTCTGTAATTCATATAGCCAGTATCTTAATCTGTAGCCTTCAGATCCACCCTTGCCAACCACACTTACAGGGTGAACATGTGAGACAGATTTATAAAGTCTGTGTCAACTTGAATTTAATATCGACCAGATCTGCTTGTGGAGTCATTTACCAAAATGTTTACATCATTCTCACACTAAACACACACCCTGTTACAGTACAGCACGCCACATTGCTATGTTTGGTTATCTGTCTGAGAGGATGCCAAGCCCATGTTTGCATGCACAGTATGGGAATGATATTGTATTTAACGGGAACTGAGAATCAGTAATCCCAATAATAAGCAAAAACATAGTGCTAGTTGTAGACTTAATCTCTACATTGCTCTTACATTAAAAAGTGCTTAAGGGGATAGAACTTGGTAACTCTGCAGTGAGTGATATTTTAGGCAGTAAAAAGGATCAGGTCTCTGCCATGGGCATTTCAAATAAAGTTGCATAACTATATAAATCATAGGGCATTAAAACCTGGCATCAGCTGCAGAGGTTGGCCCACATTTAATGTGAAGCATCATTAAAATGCTTTGGAGAAGCGAGCCAACATAGTCCAACTAATTTTCTCTGACAAATTGGATACTGAGATTATCTGCCAAGGGCAGGTTCTGCCTTCTCCCTGCAGCAGTGGCAGGGGAAAACAGCAGGAGTACTCAGACAACTGCTGGGAATATCTCTGGTCTCCACATTTCTTAGAAATATTTCGGCTTGATTTCTGCTTCTCAACAAGAAACAGATATAAAAAGAAAATTATAACAGGTTTACTCATGAATTTACTGCTCAAAGCCTGCAGTCCCTGCTGCTTTAGATGATTTCTGTATTCCAATCTTTGTGCACTTTTTTCAAAACCTACCAAATATGTATTACTTACAAATACAGAAGCAGTACGAGGTTTCTGCATTGGCTGGATAACCTGCACTGCACGGTGCCCATCACTCACCTCTTCTGCTCCTCCTCCAGCTGAGCAGACTTCTTCTGGAGAGCCATGTTGAGATCCTGCTCTGTCTTCTGCTGACGCTGGGCGGAGTCCAGGTGGCCCTGCAGCTGAACATACATAAACACACACTACTGGCACCCTGATAACACTTCAGTATACTGTATGGTAGCAGTAGTAAATTAGCAGTTACCTAATATTTATAAAGCAACATAATTATGGTGGAAATCTGCTAATTCAAATTCTCTGTGGAGGCCACTCAGCCAAGACTAATATTTATATGAATTAAATAAATAAAAGCACAAATCTTATTCACCACATCAAAAGTCCAAGTTTTACTTTTAGTTTTGCATGATTCCTTCACTGGTTCATAAAATGTCTTTCATTGCATGCATAAATAATTGGATTTATACATTTTTTTAAAATGTTATTTGTGATTTTTGTTTTCACTTATTTGTTACTGTACATGTTTGGGAACAAAAAGAGCATAAAATATAGAATTTTATAGTATGTTTATATATATATATACAGTATATATATATATATATATAGACATATAAATACACACACACACACACACACACACACACACACACACACACACACACACACACACAATTCATTCACAAGAGTTTAACACTTTAACATCGATTTGAATAATCTCGTAAATATTGTAACATATTGACATTGTGATAATGCTGATTTGCCTCTAGAGGACCCTAGCAGGTCCTTTAGACTTTGGATGTAAATATATATATCTAAGCAATACTGATTTTTGAAGGTGATGCTACAGTCCAGACGTACCAACAATCTCATCTTCTCGGACTCTGAGGTCTTCTTCAGCACTTGCTCTTCTACCTCCCCACACCTCTTCTTGTATTGAAGAACCTAGTTTCAAACAAATATAAGATGCACTGTGGAGCCAAAGGAACTTTATTTTTTTCATGAAACTATTTCTGAATTCACACTCACCTTGATCTGAAGCTTCTGAACAAGTTCGGCTTGTCTCTGCTGGGCCTCCTGGTATACCTGCAGTTTTTGCCTGTAAGCTCTATCCTTGTTCTGCAATTGCAAGGATCCTGCTGATATACTGTCCTGGTCTGACTCCACTACTGATGGCAGCATCAGCATCTGATCAAGCTGGATTGAGCGGTAACAAATGAGCTTTAGCAAGTTTGACAATGTGACAGGATATTGCACATTACCATGCATAGTATACAGGCACTCTGCACGGTACTCTGCAAGTTTATTAGATACATTTGTGCAGTCTAATGCGTTCCATTGTAACAGCCCTCCCTGCAATAAATCCTTACAAAGCTTAATGTATCCTGTTTTACTGACAGCGTGTCATGGAGGTGTGCTATGTTAATTTTTGCAGCTGTTGTCGTACTGGGCTGCATTATACTGAACTCTATGTCCATTGCACCATTCACAAGGATTTATTACACTTCAAATATGTAGGATTGCAATATAATATATGGGTGTACCGAACAAACCGGTAACTCAGTCTATCTCATCCTAATTATCTTGATATACCAATGATTAATGGTTTGGTATAACCAGATTTCCAGCCAAAGTTCCCGATACTGAACTTCTTTTCAAGGAACTAAAAGGTTCCTTCAGCTCCTATGTCCATCTATCGTATGACTTCTTCTGTAACGCCACGTTGATGTGTAATAAACAAAAAAACAAACTGGTTTGCGGCTGCCGATAAAAATGGCAGTTGATGCTGTCTTGTGAATCGCGAGTACTCGACCAATCAGGAATGGTCAGCGCTGCAAGGGCCAACCCCCAAAGTTCCTGAACCTTTAGGAAAGTAATACCCCCGATCATGGACTTTTTGGGGGGTAACATAATGTCCCCGGAACTTAATTTAGACCCTGATCCCTGTGGTGAAAACCCAATGAGTTCCTCAAAAGGTTCCTAGTTCTGGGGGAAAGTTCCTGCGGTCAAAAAGGGGCTTACGTTTGCATTCAGATGAGTCATTAAGCAGTTTTCAACAGTTCACTGTGGGTTGTGCTTGAGAAAAAGTTAATGCATGAGTACTTTGCTCTATGCATTTCTTTTAGGTATTCTATGAATGCATGTTTATTCACTATCATCACATGCTTTAATGATATCAATACCGATGAGATTAAATATGTGAATATTATCTAGAGACCCAAAGAATTAATTCAGCGTGAGAGTTGCACAAACAGAGGCTAGATTTAAAGATGTGGTGAGGGGCTACAGTATTCATTTCAATCTATGGAATGGAATAAGTACAGCATGTTTGTATATTTGTGTTTATGCATGATGTCTTAATCTGTCAACTGCATCTAAAACAAAGTATATAAATATACAAATGCACTGGTCTTTCTCATTGTGGAATTTCATATCCTCATATCTGAAATCCAAATGTCCTGTAACCTCTCAACCTCACACAACCTAAACTCCCCCTGCACCACCCACTCTCCATCCTGGTGCCAGACACCCTGTCCTCACTAATACAAACCACATGGCCCCAGAGCACTACAACACACTGCGTGCCTCTGCCCTTGCCGACTTCTCATTTAAAAAGAAGGGAAGAGAGTGAGAGCAAGGGAGCCCCCTCCCCTGCAACACACTCCAAACCACCATCCAAGCCCTTCAAATCAACCCTGCGACCCACTCCCTCCCGCCTCTCTTCTGTACCTCATCTCTTCTTTGGGTGCTTAATCTCTCCAGCAGGCTCCAAGAGAGCCAAGACAATAGTCTCACTGTTCAACACTGGACCTAGCCACTTTGCCACCATTATTAACACATTTTCAAATGCCCTTTACAGAATTTTATACTACAAACTACACAAACGGCCATCATGCACTTGGCGCCGTGCTTTTTGGTGTTTTTCTGCGAGGACCCAGAGAGAGCACAAAAGCTTCTTTTACTGCCCGTTGTTGAGGTGACAGCTTTAGGGACTGAGAAGGGAGAAACAACATGGGCGGAGTGTTTGAAACGCAGAACTGCAGCAGCTGTGTTTAAAGGGACTCCTGGAAACAGCTGTGTGTGAAGCTTTAGTGATTATGCATCTTTTCAAGTATTTTGGCACAACTATAGCAATAACACTGACTTACTAACAAGCATGGACTAAATTCACCTTGAAAACATGTACTCATGGTTTATTACAGCACATGAGCACAATCTACATTTGGAACCTTATGGAGGGGTCTAATACTGTTTGGGGAAAGGGACCACAATACAACTGAGAGCATACTGTACTACATCACATGCCAACATGCCAAAACTAAATCAAATTCACCCTCATAAGAAGAAACTCATAAATATAAAAGGCAGAGTGCCAATAACTGATGTAAAAAATCCAAGATCTGAAATATATATATATATATATATATATATATATACATAATTTCTTTTAAATAAAAAACATTTCATGAGGAAGGGAATACATTCATCAAGTTTGTCAGGCCTAGAGGATACAAACAAAATGTGCTTTTATGAGTAACACTAAAAGTAAAAATAATATTATATATAATATTATTTGAATGTCTTTTATGTCTTTAATAGTGTATATCCCTAAACACATTTGCAACTCATCAAATTACCACAAATGATACAAACAGTGAAATTTGAGATTATAGAGCTGCAAACTGCAAACCATAAGTAAGGCCCATGTCATATCAGAACCTCTAGTCCGGAACAGAGCTATGACTTTTCTCATTTTGAACAAATCTTTTTGTATTTTTCTGAACTCTGTGTAGTCTTATAAAATAAAAGACATAATCAAAAAACATAGATTGTGGGGACATACAAACCCCCCTAGAGCATGGAAGGTCATTACACAAATATTGCAGATTTGTATCTACTATATATGGGCAAATTGTGACACACATTATCCTGTATGTATTTGCCCATATGTATGTGTATGTTCTATCAACAACTGTCATTGCGGTAGACTACGCCCTCCCTACCTTGATGTGCACTCAGTGACCAGGTGTTACAGGCAACCCCGCCCTGCCCTGTTGAGGGTTGTTTGCACTTTTTCATACATAGCTGCTGTGTGTGGGCGTCTTGCCAGCGCCTCGCCCGTGCTCCACACACTATAGAGAGGACGCGTTTCTCCCCAGTCAGCTGTAAAGCAGGAGGCCAGAGGCTGCTCTGGATTAGCCATGGTCCGTACTGGAAGCTCCCAAGAGGGCGCCATAACAATCTGTTATGGAGACCCCCACCTCCACTGAACTCCCCTACATCACCATCTACTCCCTGGCTCTGCTTGCATCATATAATCTCATCACCCTCATCTCCAAGTTAGTTTGAACTCATTGTTCTTCACAACACACCCATACATTGGTGACCGTAAAAAGGTCAAAAGAGAGAGGCGAGTAATCCCAGTCCTCCATCTGCCCTAACTCAGGGGCTTACAGGGCTTACTGGGGGCCCAAAAGCGTGCTCACTGAACACCCTTGCTATTTACGATCTGCCTCAGAGTAAAATCACTCTCTAGCAGCCTCCGCGGCCCCCTAAAGTGGGCTGAGCCCAATCCCAACGTAGCTCTTTGAGGTCATCTACTGCCATTTTGCAATAATGTTCAAAATGCAATTTATACAAAAACAGCCTTTTTGTCATGGTATGTTTTATGCCTCCATATGGTTGCTATGCCTTCTTTTCTTTCCTTTTTTCTTTCAAAGTATCTGTGTCTTGAGCCCTGCTTATGTTTCCAAAGTAAAAGACTTTTCAGCCTCTTAAAATGTGCTTTGAATTAGCTTTTTATATTTCTAGATATTTATGATTTGTGCCACTCCTTGTGTTGTCTCTTTTGATAAATATTTCAAACAACATCAAGGGATAATCTTGCTTTGATTCATCTGCCAACAAGCAACAAGAGAATCATTTTCAAGGCCCTTGTAAAGGCTTTGGTGTTTGGGCCAAGACTCGCTGCCTTGCTCATGTGGTAGATCAAAATCCAATCCATTTCAGTTACCAAGTTATGATTACAATATTCTCTCACAGATCTAATGTCACACCCTTTGGGGATCTGATACAGTAACTCACCAGGTTATCTAATGCTTTAACTGGGTTTTTTTTATGTCTTGGAATTTGGTCTCTTACTGTATAATATAGGTATTGTGGATCAATGCCTGTTTATCTATACAGAAATACATTTCCAGTCATAACCAGCAAAATCCTCAGTCCTCTTTCTTTCTATCTTTGACTCACTTAGGGCGAAAACTGGCCGCGAGTGCACAGTCCAGCCAGCAAGTGAAGGGTTACAGCTGCAATCGTTTTCCCTGGCTTGGCCTGGGCCCAGAGGCTTAATAAAGGGAATTAATGGAGTGCACTATCTGTCAGATTCCTAAACACAGCTGGAGCGGATGTCCATCGCCCCTAAGCTGCCCAAAAAACGTACTATCCTACTTCAACAACATACCCCTTCCCCCTTCCCCTCACATTACCCCCTGAGTGCTGACTCTGTGAAAGCGTCCCAGCTGATTGTGAAAGCTGTTTATGTATCATCACTGACCGTAATTACACAATGTGGGATAACAAACAGGGGAGAATGAGGGCGCGGAGGGGGAGCTGCTGTGAGTATGTTACCATGGAGTGAACCTTTTGCTTATGGGGACAGCTGCTGTGATGGCATACAGGGACACAAGTGATCTGTGTAAATACAGCCAAACTAATAATACACACTGTGTACTTACAAGCATGTGGCTGGCCTTGCAGCACTTAACACAATGCCTCCGGCAAGGACAATTCTGTACAAAACTTAAGCACACATATACATAAACCAATCAGTCAGTTCAAGACTTCACATCTGATTAGACACTCTTGACATGTGAAAAAGAACTGAAATGCGTGCTTAATGTTTGACTTTAAAGTCAGGTAACATGAGCAGCCTAATGTCAAATGTTGAAAAGCTTTAATGGAATTCTTTCATCAAAAATTGTGCGCTGGTATGGGCTTTTAAGAATATTTTCTCAGGGGAAGGCAATTAATTTTTACAATTTCATGATAGTTGAGGGAGTCAGACTTTTTGGCAACACTCCATTTAAACTGCAGCCTAAATGAATGGGTTTGTGCCAGCAGGAAAAACAAACTGGAATAGAGGGGGGTAGCAGGGTAAAAGGGGACAGTAACACAATCCCGAAAAACTTTATCAGACTTTATCTGCTCCCACTATGTTTGACAGCGTTCTTATGCAGAGCACAGGGGATTCAAGATTTCAGAGGGCACTGGCAAATGGCAAATGGCAGTTGGTGTCAGAAATCATTCAGCAAGAGTTTATCTTTATCCAACTGACTGCCACACTGCAGTATTGTGCAGCCACTTGCTAAGTGTTCAGGCAGTATGGTCAATATGTCTATGTCTGAGAAAATGCACACTGGCAGGGCTCCAAAAGCAACACAGAGGGTTCAGAATTCACCCGAACATGTTCTCCAACCTCCTGAGGCCATACAACTCACAAACTGGGTCAAGGTTTATCCTGGTTCATGTGCAATTTTCTGGGGTCATCAGAGATCACGCTGGCTGACTTAACAGAGACACAGAGGAAAGCTTTCAGAGTCAAGGTGTGACTTCACCAGTTTTACGTTAATGGTCTTCTGTCAGGTCAAAGAGACGTACTGAAAGCTGAGGATAAATGGGGATTTTGTGATAACTACGTGTGCCAGTGGTGGGCTTGCTTCAGCTGACATTCTGACACTATGAGCGTCAGATGGCTTTCAGAAAGAAACTTTTAGTAGTTTGGCATCATATTTAGTATCATCTTCCCAGAACCCAGAAACAAATCTCAAGGTGGGCAACCTCGTTTCAAACTGAAGAACATGCAACAAAACGCTTTAAAAGGAATGGTATACATTTTGGGAAATATACTTATTTCCTTTCTTGCCAAGAGTTAAGTGAGAAAATTGATACTACTCTCATGTCTGTACCAGCCGGTTAGCTTAACATAGTACAATGACTGTAAATGGGGGAAATAGCTAGCCTGGCTCTGTCCAAGCTTTGAAAAAATCCAACAGCATTACCTCTAAAGCGCATTCACCAACACGTTATATCATGCATGTTTAATGCCTATAAAAACTGTGTAAAAATTACAAATGAAGGTTTATGTGTGGGACTATTTCTTGGCTGCAAAAAGTGACTTCCTGGAGTCTTATTGGCACAGTGAGGTTGCAGGCAACCAGTGGAGTCTCCATTGTCACCAAATCTGCTGGAAGATGACTAAGCAACAACAATATGGTAATGTTGCTGGATACATTTAAACACATGTAGAGATAAACACAATCCTGCTGCTGGCGTTCAAGTTTCTTCGTGTCATGCTTGGTACATCCCGTGCCTGACAAACTGGAATGAAAAGTACCTGGTCACATTGCATCAACCTGATCCCAAAAGGTATGGAACACGTTGGCCTGGAAGTAGTTATGAAGGCTGGATGTTTGACCCTTGGAAATGACAGGAGGGCATACTCCAGCTGTGAGCTGGCGTATATGTTCCTCTTGTGGCAGGGTGATACCTGGTCCCCACAGTGCAGAGTGCTTTTCAGCAACACATGCAACCAAAAACTGATCAAGGGACATGATACTGCAGCCCTTGGAGGAAAGCACAGTGCAGAATTATGTTGTGCAAATTATCAAGACAAATTTCAATTACAATACTCCATATAAAGTATCCAGCAACACTTCCCAAAACCTGCTTTGCATTGATTCAACTAAATTTACAGTAAAAGTAAGTTATTATATCAAAACTGAGAAACATAATGGATGTAAAAATGGCAGGGCTGCGTGATTTGGTTGATATCAAGATTAATAAGAATCATTTTCTCATTTATTTTTAATGTTCTAATATTTTTCTTTTTTATGTTCATTGCAACAAACTGTGTTTCACTGGTATGCATTCCACCTGAAAAATATTTTAACATGGACAAGAAGAACTACAAGAACTCAATAAGTGGTTTGGTTATCTTTACTTACAATTATTCATTTAAACAATGGGATTTCATATCATCATTGTATGATACCACTAAAAGCCGATATAGGATTATATTGAATGATTGCCCGACCTTACTTGAGATGTGAACAGATGGATTTACTTCCAGTTGTGAGTCAGCTTTCTGCGCTATGAACATTATGAGCAAGAGAATGGCACTAACTCCATTCAAGCCACGACTCAAACGGCTGGCAGGGCAGTCACAGGCCATGTCTCTCCCCCGGAAAGGAAGTAGAAAACAATATAATAAATAAAGAGAAAAGGGGCTGCTTAAAGCTCTGTTTACAATTTCTTGTAAAGGAGGCACTTTTAATTAATTTTATACAGAAGATTCCGTTCATTGTGCTAGGGCTAAGTGTGTTTATGGTACCGATAGCTACTTGTTTTCCATGCAAGCTAAACGTTTCTGTTTGTTAAAAGTATCCTACTTTAAAAATTGAAAATACATTTTGTTGAAATGATATGGAAATACACGTTGTTGATTTTATTTGATAGACGTTGGGGTATGCTATGAGACACAATTTAGACATTCTGAGGTTCGGACCTTTGCTGGGAGGAAGTTTTATTAACTGGATCTCTTTGAATTTTAATCTAATACCCCTGGTATATAATATATTCAGTGATGCGATACCTTCGGCAGTGAATGTTGAGGGGAAAAGCTACATACTGTTGTTGGGTTAAACGTTACCTCCACACGGATGCCACAGCCAACGCAGAATATTTGGCTCCGGGGCATTGATTAGCAGACTGCATTAACATCACATCACAGCAAAGCTGCCAAACAATCATCCTGTTCTGCAGGGAAAAAACATTAAGCAGAGACAAGTCAAAACAGAGGTCTTGTTATGAACCTCTTGACTTGTGAGACACTACCGGATAAAACATTCAGCCGCGTTAACAGTTATAACTTCTGTGATCTTTGTATGAAAAAAAAGGTGGGTCTCTCTCACGCTAACCGTGCACTCTACAACTCTTCAAATTACTACTCAGTGGAGTGAGCGTCCAATATCAGCAACACTTGCTTATGTTTTTTCTGTTTAGTGCCTTTTCACACATCTAAAAATATCAACAAAATAAATATGCTATATATGTATATATATATATATCTGCCAAGCTAATTTAGTTATATTTATAGCATTAGTTTTAAAATAAGTTCCAAGAGTAGGCAAGCAGTGGGAGTTCATTAGATTTAAGAAGCAGAATGAGAGCAGTGTAATCACAAATGGCTGCTTTGTGCACCATGAAAAATGAGCTTTTTCTTCAACAGTCTCAAGGGAGGAGGCCAGTGACCTTCACAATTTTCCCTCAAAACAGCAGCCGCTACATGGAGGGGCAACCATGGGGGGGCTATGAAGGGAGACGCCGGCCCTCGTGAGCACAGGGGGTCTGAGTCTACCTGAACAGACCACAAGGAAACCCTTCATGAACCACCCCCTCTCTTATTTACGTGTACAAACACATACACACACGCACATGCGTCCAGATTCACCCAACCACACATAGACAATACAGTACTTGCTGTAATATGTAAACTGTAATTCTACAGCAGTTAATCAAAGAAAAATGTATGACATAATATATAGTCTTGTGCCAAGTAACATTAATTCAATCGTGAGTCTGTACATGTACTGTATATTCTCGGTTTTCACTACAGTACATGCAAAGCTGTTTCAACCTTCCCACACTGTTTGTTTGTTCAGCCCCAAAAGGCTTTCCCTGCTGGAAAGAGCGGTGGTACACTGATGTTTACTGTAACCATATTCCATTTCAAACGCATGTAGCTTTTTGCAGTCAATGCTCTAGTGTGGTTGACCTTCTTGATCTCATCTCCAAACAAAACTGCACAAATTTACCATCGACAGTATAACATACTCCAAACCCTGTAAGAGCTGCATTGACATCTGACATTATAAACAATGTGTGCCAATGCAGTCTCAGTTAGGAGACACAGCTAGCTTGGGAAATGGTAAACACTTAGAAAAAGTGTTTAGAGATACTACTTGATGACGTGGGAGTCATCATTGTCCTTACAGATGTTGACACTAGAGCTGACCAATCGATTAGTGGATCAACAGAAAAAGAATCTCCAACTATTTTTGCTAATCTATTAATCGTTGCCAAAAATGGGAAAAAAAAAAAAATTGTTTTCAGCCTCTCAAAATATGGAGATTTCCTGCTTTTCCTTTTTTATATCATATTATACTGAATACATTTGGGTTTTGGACTGACAAAACAAGACATTTAAAGACATCACCTTGGACTTTGAGAAACTGGAATGGACATTGTTCACTATTTGCTGACATTTTATAGAACAAATGAATAACTGATTAATCTAAGAAATATTTGGCAGATTAATCAATAATGAAAATAATCGTTAGTTGCAGCACCTAGTTGACACTGAAAAAATTATGAGAAGCCTACATTTTCTGTAAATAGCTGTTCAAATCACAAATAAGTAGATGATAATATGTATCAGATGCACTTACCTAGATGATATCACCTGTGCATCCTATACTTTTTGTTGTCATCTTAGTTTTTTTCCCTTTCCATTACAGAACAAATATTCTACTAGAATAGCATAGATACAACGAATGCTAGAAATGTACATAATGTTACACAGCTTGACCTTGACCTGAAACTGTGTTGCTGCACTCTGTCACTCCTACCCTGTCTGTGAGACTGGCCTGTTTGACTCCCAACTGGTCACGGTCCATCTGGCTCGGGGAAAGCTGCTCCCTCAGGGCCCTGCTCTCCTCCAATTCGCTGACCTCAGAGCTCTCACCTGGGATAAGGAAACAAATCATGCATACAAAAGTGTCAATCTTACCACATGGGGTATAATGATAACTGATATATAGCAAGGTAGATGTATTGTTTGTACTGCATGTGTTCAGAGCTCATTTTCCTACCAGCTGGCTGCTCTGCCAGGTTACGGGTGATGATCTGGCGGATGCGGGTGGAGACGTGCGTAGGCGTGACACTGGAGTCCTGTCCATCACCTCGAAGTGTCAGACTCCTCTCTCCTGAGCTGCCATCAGAGTGAAGCAGAGACTCTTCCAACTTCTACAATCATACCAGTCACCCCAACACATCATTATATAACTACTTTATATGGTTTAGGATATTTTTATCATAACATTGCATACAATTTTATAAGGTTTTTGGTCTGTAAAGTAACTATAACTGAGAGATAAATGTAGTGGTGTAGAATGTACAATATTTCCATCTGAAAAGTAGTGTAATACATGTAGAAGTGTGAAGTAGCATAAAATGGGAATTATCAAGTAAAGCACAGGTACAGCACCTACAAATTGTACTAAGTATCTTTCTACCACTGGAGAACAAAATGTAGCAAAAACTGAAAACCTAAATTATAATATATATAATAGACACATATAATGTATTTACTCAGCACTGTTTAACTACTAGTGTAGGACTGTGTTTATAAGTGTTCCTTTCAACAGTGTTGGAAAATAACTAAGTGCATTTTCTCAAGTGCTGTACTTATGTACAATTTGAGGTACTTGTACTTATCTACATTTATTTAACTCTTTAGTTGCTTTACTTTGCAAATTCTGATTATTAATACAAAATATCATCAACAATTACATTATGATGTATAGATAGATACAACTTCCCATCAGTAGGCTATATAAGCTAGTTAAAATGAGCTCTTTGATGATTAATGATTATAATTGTGTACTTCTACTCAAGTAAAACTTTGACTTTGTAAACTGTTTTATGGCTACTTTTACTTTTGTAAAAGCACTGAGTTATTCCACCACTGTTTTTAATTGACCTTTTTCAAAGCACACATTTTGACTTGTCACAGTAAGTGATAATAATGGCTCCGTTCTATGTAAGTGTCCCAGCAGGGTGAACCGTGACAGTGAGCCAGCAAACACAATACCCTGAAACTGAAGCAGCTAGGATAAATGGCATACAGCCATCTTTATTGCATTAATTAGCTTCACCTTTGTGAAAATAGCCTGTTAAAACATGTGAGACGCTAACAGTAGCCAAGAGCTGCTAATGCCTAACTTTGACTTGTAACACATTATTTCGACACTGTTTATTGCTACCTTTTTATTACACCACCACTGTTTCCCATAGGATTTTTCACAGAAGACATTTTAACTTGTCATAGTGTAAATGTAGTAGTTGTTACTAATAACAACCATGACACTCTGACACGATTTAAGACCCTGAAACTGAAGCAGCTAGCATAAGTGGAATTCAGCCATCTTTAATTGCATTAACTTAATTAGCTACACCTTTGCTTTTCCTACGTTGACATTACGTGTCTTCCGTGATAAAAGCCTGAAAGACAATAGGCTAACTAACAAAGAAGACAACAGCAGCTATGTTACCAACCTGAATCACAGCCTCCAGTCTAGGTGGGTGTGCACCTTGCTCCCGTTGAAGACTCATTGTAGGACTGGCCCAGCTTTAACAATAAGATGTAAGCTAGTATGCTAAAGGTAATGGTTTCATTTGACGACACGGAAACCTTGCTGCAACGTTGCTATAACTTCGACCTAGATAGAGAGGAGTCAAACGTTGAGTGTGTTTCACAAAACACAAACCTAGCATGTCGTTAAACATATAATGTATTAAGAAATAAAGAAAGAACTGGTAGTTGCATAAAGAAACATTTTAGAGAGTTGAAAAGAAATCACTGACAGAACTTCTTTTAGCCAAGAAACTTTAGGAGCGACTGCTAATCCCCAGTCGACGTTGCCAAGGTGACCACGCGCTTCAGGTCCGTTGCCATAGAAATAGAATGCTGGCTTGGGTGTTTTTATGGAGACACGGACGCCACGAGCCAACCTGCTGGATTCCGATGGGTTAATGATCATCGAAGCACTAAAGGCAAAGTCAACAGTGTTTTCCCAAAGAGTATTTACATCTGGTTGTGGACCAGTTTTCAGGAACACATTTTTATTAATAATTAGTTCCAAACCAGTGAGATACAACCAATAAGAATAATAATGATACTCACTCTGCAAACATTTAATGATTCACAAGCACCATTCAATAACACAAAAATAACAAAGATCTCAAACACATGATACAAAGTATAAATAAACACCTGCTGGTAGCCAAGCAAGGCCCTAAAAACAACCAAGAATACCTGAGGATCATTTAACGCACTATTCTAGGGCACAATGACAACCTGGGATGAACATACCATTTGCATTGTAACATAAATATGATAGGAACATGTCTCTGTGAACACCCTGACCCCGAGTTTAGTCCCATCAGGACAGGAGGCCGCTATGTTGAATCTATGGTGAAAAGCTCAGGCCATTGGGATGGATCAAGGAAGATGGTGCAGACTCCACTGTAGAACCAAAGTCTTGGCAGGAAGCTCTCTACCTCCCAGGTGTTGGTCGCTCGGTTGTAAACCTCCACTTCCACCCCGTAGTCCCCCTCCATGCCTTTCCAATGGCCTCCAGTGAGAAACAGCTTCCCAGCCAGTGTCACCAGACCACCATTCTCATGGAGCATGTGGAGAAGCTGGACCTGAAGAAAAAGTCAACATGTAGTTATTAAGGCAAAAAATAAGGAGAATAAAAACTGATTATTTTCCTTTATCCTGTTTAATTAGCATTGAATCACAGGGTTGTTTTACTTTATGACTGTAGTCAGCAGTGATATCTAAGCCCACCTTCTGCCACATGTTCGCATCTGGATCATAGGCGTAGACTTTCTTAGTGTTGTCAGCAACCAGATATATAGTTCCATCCACACAGACAGAACGAGGAGAAGACAAATACTTAGGGATAAAGGGCGAACATATGCTGATCCAGCTATCTGTAAAAAAAAAAAAAAAAAAAAAAAAAAACAACAACATGTATGATTTATAAGAATAAAAAGAAAGAAAAATATCCACACAGAATTGAAAATCATGTTTAAACTTTTTAAACCTTGGAATAAAAAGAATGGTACTTCAGTCAAAAGCTTTGAGTCGACACAATAGGTGAGATGACAATGAGGTGACACCATAGAGTCCTAACTTATTGTGCTGCAAGAATGTCTCAAAAAAGGCGGTTGCTTACAAGTGGCTAAATGAGTCTGAGACTACGGAGGCTGTCGGGTACATTAAACGTCATCACGCCAAGCGCGGGGAGACTCATCTACTCAGTGGTGACTGTGGTGTAGTTTGAGTATAGCCTAAAGTTAGCTTTTTACTCCTGGTGATTTCATTTACGCTTCAAAAATCTTGCTGAACAAAATGTGTAAGTATCATAAACTTTTGTTTTCCACAGAGCTCTTTTTCTGCAATAATTAAAAGTCCAATGGATAAATCACATTGGCTTTTTGTTGAGGGAACAAGGGCGATGCTACCTTCCAAGTTGGCCTACAAAAAACATCATCCCTGCAGCAGTGGAAAAAACAAAACTGCTTTATCATTAAGGTTTGATCAATAATGATAAACACTCAACTAAATATTTAACAAAGGTGGGGAAAGAGAGCCGTATGTTGAAACAAATACTAAAATATGTACCGGTAGTACGTGTGTGGTACTTTATCTCTGTAATTCTGCTGAAGGCATTGTCCTATGAAGCATACATATTTACTTAAAACACTATAAATAGAAAGCAAAAAAGGCTATTAGAAACTATTGGAAATGGAGCTACATCAACAGGACTGCATGCATTTTTTTTTATTGTTATTTAATGTTGCAAATCTCTTGCCAATAAAGACTTGGATGAAACAAAGCTGAGCCCCTTAAGAGACTCAAGGTTTGCTATGACCATCCTTACCTATAACAGGGTTGTAACACTGCATGGCCAAAGCATTGTACTTCATCGCACACGAGCCAATCACGTAGAGCTTCCCATGACACGCAGTGGCGGTGAAGTTAGTCACATATTTCAAGGCGGGGCATGTTAAGGCCCAAGTGTCGTTGTAAGGGTCATAATGCTCAACTTCAACACGATTTGAAGTTGTACCTAAAGGAGGGAAATGTAAGTAGAATGAGTGATGAGGTTGAATCGTGCTCTTATAAATGTAAACAAATACTTAAATTTGTGGTAGCCTAAACTCACATCTAAAATGCTGCCCTGTTCCTAGAACCTTGCCATATTTTAAACTATTACCGCAAAGAAGAAACGCAAGCAAACTCTTACAAACTATCTGCGCAGAGGTAAGCCATTAAGGGCAGATGAGCTACTTGAGTTAATCAACGTTTTCCATTGCACTGCAGGTTTGAGGCACCACATGCAGGTCTGTATTTATTTTCTCACCTCCAATGACGTAAATCTCCCCGTTGAGCGTTGCCGACGTGTGGTTAGTCCGAGGCAGGAGCATGGGTGCCACAGTAACCCACCTCCCCTCTCTTGTGATGTACTTCCAGGTCTCTGTGGTCGACCAGGTGTTGGTATTTGAACCTCGCGAGCCCCCTGTAAAACAGACAAGAGCACTTTGTCAAAAGTCTGACAATGTTTTACATTCCTCACAAGAGAAGTGAGTTCTGCTCAAAACTGTGAATCATTACTTATTCTCCTTTTGCAAGTTTCTGTGTTGCATGCACTTGGCTCACCTGTGACGTACACATCATTGTTTAAGGAGACCATGGCGTAACCCCACTTGTTAGGGTTGGGGAAATTAGGGAGCTCATGCCACTGTTCTGCAGAGAAAAAGAAAAGGGAGTTAATGTTTTGAGCATCGTTCAGAGACTGAGGGAAAAGTTTTCACGAATACAGTATGAAAATGACAAATGTTTACTAGGGAAATCAGGCAAAAAAGCCCACATGTCCTCAAAGACCATAAGTCAAAGTTAGGTCAAGAAAGGAAGAAACTGTCAAAAAAAATCCTTTTCTGGCACAGCCTTTAACATTGTTGCTAGAGTTCAACATAAAACCAGAAATCTTAGAGTGAGATGCAACAATCTTTTCGTTAACATCCCATATGAAAAACACGGACAGGATGTCTTCTTCCAGCTCTGCACAATAAAAATGCTTGTTTGAGGAACTGAGAAGAAGATCCAATTTTGTCACATCCAGACCGCATTCCCACAGAGCTGTTTTTCTGTCAACACTACATTTAACGACCTACGACGCATCTGCCAAACTGTTTCAAGGAATCCGAAGGACATTTCACAACAGCAATATTGTTGTGAAATGGACTTAAACAAACTTGAAATTTTAATACGTGCAAAAAGAAATGTTAGTACTTGTCTTTGTGTTGTAGAAGGCACAGTTCCTGTGCAGCAGTCTTTGCAGTCTCGGGTCTCTGTCCTCTTCATCTGAGTCCTCTTCATCATCTGAGTCGTCCAATGAACGACCTCCCATTACCAACAGCACCTCTTGCAGGTTCGGTTGTGGACTCTGAGAGTTGAGTCTGTCCGTATGTTCTTGTGTCAAATCCATTTTCTAGAAAGGTAAAAGTCTTTGGAAGTCAAGTATTTTATTTATCTACTGAGATTGTGCAAAGAAAAGATAAGAGAGAGAAAAGGAGGAAGTGTGACCTCACTAACCTCTCTTTGGATTTTTTCCACAGCCTCTCTGCTGCTGGGAGAAGCCTGCACCAGACTGTCCTTCAGCAGGGTGTCAGCCAGGTAGTCCAGGCTGAGCAGAGGGAGACGAGACAAGGTGAGGAGTTCATGGAGGTGGCAGAGCCGAGACTCCTTGTGGTGCCCGACCCATTTCAGGATGGCCTCCACACGGGTGCACTCTGTCCTGATTTGTAGTCCTTCATCGGACAGGCAGGCAACAAACCTGTCCTTCCCCAACAGGAGGAACTCCTCACCTTGTTGCACAGCCTCAAAGTTCTCCAACAGGAAGGCCCACGCTTTGGCCATCACCTCAGGGCAGCCATGGATCTCCGCAAACTCCAGGATTCCCAGACAGTTGGTGGCATCAATCTGGTGCTGAAGGTATCGGCTGCACACGGTTCTCACTGTCTGGAACTGCAGCTGGCTGGAGTTGCAGATAAGCCCCTCCACGTTGCTCTGGTTGATGGTCAGTTTGCCTGTGTATGCAAAGTCCAGCAAGCAGCTGAGTATATCAGGATCAACATCATGAAGCTCCACACGTGCAGCTATGCTCTCCACAAAGTCCCCTGAGAACATGCTGTGGAAGTACGTGCTGCAGAGGGCCAACACGCCGCGGTGACAGGGGAAGTCCCGACCCCCTGCGCTCAATGTTACGTCCACCAGTTTGGGGTGAGAGCAGAGGGAGCGCAAGCCCTCCAGAATGCTCTGAGGATGGGAGGACAGGCAGAAGTCCAGGTCGTCCACATTGCGCACCATGGTCAACTCCAGCTCAAAATGCGGGTCAAAATATTTATGCAGGGATGGTCAAAAACTGAGTTCAGAGGTTACCTGCAGAAAAATACATAAACATGCAGAAAAAAATCATTCTAAAAACCTGTCTAAACAATGTACAAACGACCACCAATAACTTCACTGTGAAATACAAAATGATGTTCCAAATCTATTTAACATTTGTGCAGGCCTGATCACAACATAAAGTAACTGCATCTTACAGAGAAACTGCAACTTCGAAACAGAAAAAGTGGTTTATCATAAAATAGCTTATTTGATTTTACAATGAATGATTAATTCAAATGTGGTGCAAATAAAAAAAGGAATTGAACAGAAATTGTTGACACATTTTGAGTCTTAAGTTTAGAACTTAAAAACAGTTTCTCCGTGACCTTTATGATATGAGTAAGTAAAAGTATTTTGTAAAAAAGTGCCTTGTCTTCTTAGGTGTGGTGTCACTGTGTTGTAACAAGGACTACAAAGTACTTTTTGGCTCATGATTAGTATGATATACCGTAATAGTATGACTCTAATCTCATCGGAAGCCAACAATAAATTACATTTCCTGTCAAAATTAAATAAGTAACCAACAACAAACTCACCACAGGAGCAGAGAATGGAAATAATGGCTCATCCTTTCCAGTGAAAAAAGCTGTTTGTAGCCGAGTGGCTGGTTAGATCAACATAAAGTGGGCAGCGTGGGGAAAAACATTAGCCAAGTCATTGGGACGGGCTGACTGTCTTTCAGTTATTTTTAGGACTGAAAGTGACGCTGTGCTGAAGTCAGATTCCAAACAACAAGCATGGGAGCCACAGCTGCTGTTACAGGAACATAGTATTCTCAACAGGCCTGGAAGCTAGCAAAGGAGACACATGACACAACACTAGTACTTTTATGTATGTGACAACAATTCATTAATAATACCTCTATAATAGACAAGACTGGTGTCAGTAGTTACTGCATGGTCACATACAGACATGGGTCAGCCCGCCCCTCGCAGCTGCAGGCGGCACAGAGCGGAACGCTGCCTGTCAGAATGGGCCGATCTAATACTTTCAATATTGAGGGGGGGTACCAGCGGCCCCTGCCAATTTTGACTGATCCTCGTTGTTTGTTGAAATCTGATTGGCTCAGTCATTTTCATCTCGACTGCATTGTAGTTTTTGATTATATAATGAAAAACATTGCGTCACTGCGTGTGCATGTATGTGTGAGCATGTGTAACTATTTCAGCACTCTATTGACTGACTGTACACGTTGTGGTTCAGAAGTTAACAGTAAACTGTGACTTGGCGTTCCAGCTCACCTCGGCTTGCCTGGCTTGATTCAGTGCAGGGGTGACATGCTTATACAAACTGAGGAGGCAAGACATCCTAAAGTGTCTTAAAGGTCTTCAGCATCATCAGATTCTGTTTGCTTCTTTGTAGTCGTTACTCATCTGTCCGTGTTTTTGTATCTCTGTGGATATTTTGTGTATCTTTGTAGTTGTTTTCTGTCACATTGTAATTGCTTTGGTCTTTTTTTGTTGTTGTAATTTTGTGTGTATTTATGGTTGTTTTCCCCCTTTTCACAGTCGTTTTGAGTCTCTTTGTAGTCGTTTTATGTTTCTTTGTGGTCATTTTGAGTCTTCCTGCTTGGTATGTGTCTCTTTGAGTGACACTTTGTAGGTAAAGGCCAAGTTAAGAAATGAAAGGAAGATGTTATGTCAGTGAAATTAGTCTTTACAATAAGTTAATAATGAATTATCAATAATCAATGTCAGTCTTACAAGTAATGAAATTACAAAGGTATCTATTTTATGTAATAATTAATTTTATTATAATGTCTGAACTCTTCATGCCAAATCAATGATTCTTGGTTGTGTTGGGAAGATGTTTACTTTCAGGAACACACACTAGTACTCAGGCTTTTGTAATAGGGCTGGGTATGGTTTGAAATCTATCGCCAATTTGATACCTGACTTTGAATAACAGTAACAAAATATCTACCAGATATCTTATATTACTATTTACCAACAAAGTCCAAACCTCTGAAATGCATATGAGTGTAATGGTTTAACACAATAAATCACAGTATAAAATCTACAAAATTATAATTCAAATCAGGCAATATCTAATGAAATTTGTAAACACGGCAAAGAATCTGGCTCAGCATTCTGTGCTAGCTTTCGGTACTTGATAGTTGACATTACAACTACAAATAAGATCACAATTCAAACAGTATTTACGTTCAATACCCAGCCCTAATGTAATCTGACTACAAACAATACAAAAATATCAAAAAGATGCCACTACTCAAAATCAAAAATCTCCGCCTCTTTCTCTTTCCAAAAAGCAAAACTGCGGTCGATGTATTTACAAATTTCTTCATTGCTAAAACTGGAAATGTCAGTTCCACTGTGGAGCATCCCCTCGTCAGGCGTAGGTGTCTGCACAATGACCTTAGGGACCTGTCTAACCTCTGGGAGGATATGTTTCACCACTTCTACAGTGCTTTCAGAATGACTCGCAGTGTTTCCAAAGAACTTTACTTTCATGTCCTCAAAGCCGTCCTTCCACTCGCGGTTCCCAGCCTCAATGTCCTGCATGACAGCCTTATGGAAGTCTCTGACCAGCTCCCAGGGAAAGCTCCCCACGTGGTCGAACACCTCAAAACACAACAGGTGTCTCATTTTGCGTTCATCCACAGGCAGCTCCAACTCCAGGATGTGGAAGTAGCCCAGCATGAAGAGATCCAGGGTCAGGTTGTCGTACTCTACCAGCACGCCATCCAGACGAGGCAGGAACTGCTCTGGAGAGTAGAGGGCTTTCTGCCTGTGCAGCCTGTGGATAACGTTCGATGGTTATGCAAGATGTATTGATCAATGGCCTCTCAACACATTCAACTGACATGATGCAACATTAGCATTCATTTGAAGTTGTGTTACTGGCCACATAACACATTTAGGTCTGACTCCTATAGCTCAGTTTTGTTGTCAACTAACTAGTTAGCTGTTTGTTAGCTAACACTTTATTTACCAGCTAGTTGCTAAATGTGTCTGCTGTTCGTTGCTAATCATGTAGCGTATACTGTAGGTGGTTAATCACAGCTTGTATGTTAAAAGAAAACTGCTGCCTGCTGTTGAAAAGGGGTTGGTGAAAGCTGTGAGCCTAAACAGAAAAGAGTATGTTTGCTGGCCCTAAAACCAAAACAATACGCAACTGTGAAAGAGGCTCCATAGAGCTGTGGGAAACAGCAAAGTTGGAATCAATTCTCTGTGGGCTTGTTACTGTAAGTGACTCATTTCATATTAGACATAACCAAGTAGTTTTGTTTCTTTCTTTTTTTTTGTCAATTCACAACGTTAACCACGTGTTTGAAACTGAGACCGTAATCCGGGAGAAAATACATTTCCCCTCGAAACCTATTTTGAGAACGCAGTTTAGTTGTATGGCAACATCTTTTTCAGGAGACAGGGTTGAGCATCAAGTACCAAAAGGTAAAAGGTTATCGCAAACAAAAAATTATGCCACCTAGTGTGAAAAAATTCTGCCCCTCACTATCTAGGGACGATAAAAAGTCATGCAGCCCTACCTGCGTATCTGTCTGGACGGGACACTGGAGATCATGCTCCTCCAGTTCCCCAGCATCTTGTTGACAGCACTCCTCTGCTTGAAGAAGTGTCCCAGAGAGCTGTTCATCATCTTGGACTGGGCACTCTCCACGCTGCTCCTGCGACCTGACCCCGATTTGTCGCCCGTCCCCGGGTTCCCGCCACTCACCTTCCTCTCTGCTGCGTCCTTGCTCTTCAGCGTCACAGTGTAGGCAGACTTCTTCCAGTGGCCTAAGAACAGCACGACTATACGCTCCTTTCTAAGGCTGGTAGTCTCTAGAACATCTGCAACATTTTCATCATAGTCAATGCCGGAGTCGCTGTTTTGGTCTGTTTCTGGGGCTGGACGCAAGAATTTAGGCTGTTTGTCTGAATCTGTGGCCTCGAGCTGTGTGGAAGAACTTAACACGACAGCCTCCTCCGGCTCATCTGACAAAGGTGAGTTCTCTGTCTCAAAATGATACTTCAGAGTCCTCACAGACACCCCAAACTGATGGATTTCATCCTCTATCCTCTCCCTGCGTCCCCTAGTGGAGTTCTGTCTGTCTGGTGTCTGAGAGAACACGGTGACCAGCTCGGTGTTGGGCATCTTACAGTAGGGTTGGTCTGTCAGGTTGGTCATGAGCAGAGACATGCTCTTGACGATGCCCGAGATGCGGCCGCACCACACGGGTAGAGGAACTTGACTTGAGAAGTTTCTGAACTGTGTGTTGACGGTGATGTTCACTATGGGGGCTGGCAGGATGTGCCTGAGCTCCTCGGCCAGACGAGCGAGCTCCAGCTCGTAGCCTTCACAGTTCCTCTGCATGGAGACATTGGCAATCTGCTGCTCCACATAGATGAGGTCATCCTCAGTCAGCAGCTCACCAGAGGGCCCCAGGATGGCATTGTGGGCTTGGGAGTACCTCCAGCTGACTTTGGCATATCTGTTCCCATTTTCCTGTAAGAGAAGAGACAAACAGCAGGCAGATAAACATGCAGGATGTCATATTTAAACTGTTTTTTGATATTTCACATGGCTTAGGATTGAGAGGGAAAGAGTAATGATATAGTAAAACTGCGATCCAAGCCTCAGAAATACGACTTGACTAGCAATATGTTATGTGTTCAGTGATTTGTTACATGCAATTATAGTAAATGATGATGGAGGTTCCAAGTTTTTTACTTTTTATTTTGAGGAATACAGATTTAGAATAACATCACTAAATCAGACCACAATCTTTGCTTTGCTCATTGTGGTCAGGCATAATGAGCATTTTGTTAGAAGCGGCTGTACAACATATAACTGATTTTTCTAGGCCTGCCAACAAGTTATCAATTATCAAAATAGATGCAGATTCATCAAAACATTATCTAATTACCCAAAAACTATCCACCGAAAAATAACTCCTGAATAAAACCGAGGTGGGACATGTGCCATGCTGGTGCAGAAACATTATTAATACCAGTGAAGTACTGTACATAAAACTGTGATCATGTTGAGGTGATAATCTAAGCTGTGCTACTTCTATTATCACAACAGGTTTGTATCATTTAGATCAGGGGCTTCAAAGTCAGAGACTCAACTAACTCTTTCACCAAATCACACACATTTAGGCTATTCTCTGTGGTCTTCTTCTTACTAATGTAATAACTTATGTAATATGTTTTCATTCCATTCACGGAGCTATACTGAAACAGTTTGGAGCCCCCTGGGGAGGCCTGCCTCCCACTTTGAAAACCTCTGATTTAGATGGATGTATAAATGTAAGTGCATTAATAATGTAACCCTGTTTAATCTTCAGAGAGCTGTTACCTTCCTCCTCTGATCCTCCTCATCCAGCAGCCTGGCCTGCAGCTGTCTCACCATGACTTGTCTCTTCCACTCAGCAATGGGACGGCCTCTCTCATCATGAGTGGGCACCAGGTAGTCGATGTCCGACAGGTTGGCCTCCTCAGTGGGCAGGACCACCATCTTGTTCTGCAACAGACTTGTTTCTTGAGCTCAGACACTTTAGCTCAAGAAAGGAAGCACTGACAAAAGTAAGGTTGTTAAAAAAAAAGAAAGCTTACTGCACTCACTGCTTGTCCAGTGAAGGTTCCTGATATCCCTGATTGCTTTAAGGATTTAATGGACTTCATGTCGCCAAGAAGTTTTCTTCCAGCCAGGAGGTTTGCATCAGGCAACATCGTCTTATCAGCAGAGACAGTTATCTCACTCCCAGCGGCCTTGGGCCGATTGAAACCTTTAATAACTGAAATACAAATCAAATCAGTCTTTGTCTTACTTTTAATGAACACACACACATGTGTTTTTCTATTGAGCAGTGACTTCCAGTAAATATTCAATCGTAAAGAATGATTAATTCTTTACAATTAAATCATTTGAAAATGACAGAAGCCCTAAGAGGCAAGTTAGAAAAAGAAATACATGTTCTAAGTCTGATCTAAATTGTTTTCTCTCCTGTGTTTATGACTTAAGAACAGGGTTGTAGTGCCATTTGTTTAAGTACCAGAGCGCAGCTATGACGCGCACGCACGCGTCCGCACGCGCAGTTGAGTTGTGGCTCTTTTTGAAGGTTATGCAACGATTGTCAATTAATACTTTCCAGACAAAATCGGCAAAGAAGGAACATCAGTCTGCATTGATCTATGAATGAATGTGGGTGATTCTTACAGTATCTGCTGCCCACTGCTGCTTTATTGTATGAAAAGTCCTTCAGCTCATGAAATCCCTGCAGCATCTGAAGTCCGCAGGACTGATGTTGATAAATCCCCAGCCTCTGAGAAGTGCCAGCCGTTCACTGTGTTAACCTTCATTAAATCCCCCAAAAACCACAACGGGTGCTACAATAGGACGAACATCAGACTGGTCGTTTATAACTCTATTAGAATTATTCATTAAATAGCATCGGTCCGATATAATTATACAAAAGGTTACACAAAATCAATTTCCCCTTTTTATTTCTATCGTTATTTTAAGAACTACCTGGTGTAAAATCATACTTCATCTGTCTTTGTGTGTAGATTTGTGAAGATGTGTGTTAATGTTGTGACGCTGAACCATCCAGACATGAGAGCGTTGTGTTTTCACATTAACTATGATTTCTCACCAGACTTAGAAAATGGATCACCAGAATTTTTCTTTCTCACTTTGCCTCCAAGGGCTTCTGTATTAAATTAAGATTGAATAAGATAAACAGAAATGTTTTTCTCACCAGAGGTTGCGATTTGAACCTGCACTATTCTGTTGACAGCGCTTTTTTCTGGCTTGGCAGGTGTGGATGAAGCAGAAGGTAAAGGAGGTGCAGAAGGGGCCTGAGGGTACCTCGCCTGCGGGGACTCCTCGCTCTCTGGTTGCTAGTTTGGAAAAGAAAAAAGGGAAAAAAGGGAGTTGCTTTGGGTTGTATCAGGAACATGTGAAGAATGGTGGTGAAAAACTAAACTCTGCGTTTACCTTTAAGCTATCCATGGGTGTGTTACTGCTGTGACTGTCCAGGCATGTGCCACTCAGGCTGCCGTAGTAGTCTTCCCTGCTGCACTGCAACAACACAGCCGGCTTTACCTTCACTTCTTCCTCCACTGGAGCAATTACCTCGCTGGGCTTATCTGCACAGGCTGTCTGAAAATATAATAGTCACGCCAAACACTATTTAAGACTTTTGAAGACCAAATATTCTGAAATGTATATTTAAGGTAAAATGACGAGGTTAGGGTTTTCCAAAAATGCTTAAAAGTCTTCATACAATCAACCAAATCGCATAGTGGAGTCTACCATGAAATACTAATTTCATCACATCAGTCCCACCGTACTGTAGCATTCTCCCTGGTCAGACACCTTAGATAAAATAGCTTTTAACAAATCCACTTTCAGTGAGGAGAGTCTGTTGATATTGATGGAACCTCACATTGTCCGGTATCAAAATGTAACAAAGTTGGACAGCCATGTCCCTTCATAGATTTCTCACAAATGCTTCTCCTACTATTTTTGCTTTTTATCTTTTTTTTTTAGCAAACACCAGGTAACAAACGCTGTCAGCCTCTTTTCATGTGACTTCCCACTGATTATGGAGTCAATTATTATAGCACTTGTTACTTTATGAACTCCGTACAAACGATGATAAGCTATAAGTCTGGCATTTTAATTCTACTGTGACAGTTCACACCTAATTTTATTTTTAAAGTGACTTTTTTGATTTTTGAGGAAAAAGAATTGCTGAGGAAAGTTATAAACCAACTTCACCATAGTTCTCATTCAACAAAAGTATTGCAGGTCAATATAAAGGCAAGTAATGTGTATTTGGTTTTGTCCAAAGGTACTGAAGGAACATTATATACAGTATATTGTAGAAATAGAGCGGTTACATTTTACGGGAGATAGAAAGGTAGATTTGGGCAGTGTAATGAATCACACTATTATTCTTATAGTTGTTATCTACAGGTCAGTATGACATGTAAGTGTAAAAATATTCAAGTATTTGAGGCTAAGCCTGAAAGTAAGAGATAGATTGACTTTGTCTTTTTGTCAAAAATGTACAGAATGCTGGTAAATAGTTTTAATTCTAAAAAAGGACTTACTGTAAGAAACATGCTAAATAAAATTACTTACTGTAAAATGTTTGGATTGAAATGAGGACACATTGTGAAAGACCAAGAGAAAAAAACCCCAAGCGCCTGGGATAGTAAGCAACCTTGAATAATTGGCAGCATTTCACACCACTCTAGGGAGGATGTATGGAAACATTTAGATCCCCTTTAATGAACCTGCGTTGTCCTAATGCACTCCATGCAGAATGCATATCAAATTCAGCTCTCCGAGGACATTACTAGTTACCAAAACATCAAAGGCAGCCCTAATATGTTGCTGCATGCTGTTGTGCTTTGTGTCCGTGAGGTGGTCCTTGCCATTTCCTCTCACACAGCACTTTGATGTCCAACGGCACGAAATATGCTGTGACAATGCTCAGGCTGAGGAATTAACTTCCCAGAAATTGTGCAATACGTAAACAGATAAACAAGAGAGGGCTGGGAAAAAAGGGGAGGGGGGAGCCTGATTCTATTGTGACCCTTCTCGTAACAGATCAATGTCCTAAAAGCTCAGATGAACCGGTCCGTGTGCGTTTAATTAGTGGCCAGAGAGCATTTGGTTTTCATCAGCACCCCATCACAATTGCCACGCAGATATAGATAGCCTAGCCCTGTTTTGGCCTGGATCCACTCTCCCTCTATCAAAGACTACAAAGAGAGCGATCACTACAGATTAGGAGCCAAGAGTTAAGAAACAGCTACTCAGTGCTGTCTCATTGTCGGACATGCAGCACCAGTAATCTGTGGTCCCTGTGGGTCGAGCCCTGAGAGAGTTTAAGTATTTCACGTGTATTTAAAAACATGTCTTGTAATTCTGCTTCCACATGAAATATTCACGTTCTGGGTGATAAATTGCATTGTGGAATGTATACAGCGGGTGTACATTATACACAGAAGAACACTATAGTGTAAATACATGTCCACTCACATGCTAAAATACTCTCAGGTTTCCTGCATGGAGGTAAATGCTTGAGAGGCTTACACAATGTTTTTGCCAACTTTTACAGCTTTTTTGCATCCACTGTAGCTAAAGAAGACAAATGACAATATTTGTCTACTACATAATGGAACATTGTAACAGCTACTGGATCAGAAATCTATGCTTAGAGAGAGTGCAGGATTCAAAAAAGGAAGACAAATCATGCAAAAATCAACAATGACAACATAAAGTAAGGTCATGAGCCTGGAGTATTAGTCATGCCTAACCATAAGAGGCCACAGCTGATCAGAATAAAGTTAAAACGTTGCCAAAACATCTGTCAGCTTGGGCCTCTTTAACAGAACGTACAAAACTTTCCTTTCACTTTACAAAACTAATTACTCAGCCTGTCCAGTCACTTACTTATGAACAAATGCTCATAGAAAAATAACGAAATAAAGCACAAAAAGGAGTCAAAACAAGTGAAAACAGCATATAAAGTACAACAAATAGAGAAAATGATCTAGAAACCAACCTAAAACCTACTAACCTTGACCTTGAACAATTCTCCCAGTGCACTCCGGTTAGACTTCTCTGTACAGTGAAACTCCGAAGGCACCGACTCGTGCACCCAGGTATCCGGGGCGGTCGCTCTGTGTCGAGGATGTGACACTATCGTAAGATCACCAACCACTCGTTTGACACCATCATCGGCATCTCCGCCAGTGGCCAAGGGCAAGGCCAGGCAATAAACAATAAGCTCTGATCGGAGAATGCTGTTAATAATTAAAGGACAGGATAGGATGGCCGGTAATGTCACTAATGCATGGTCAAACCAATGGCCAACCAACGTTGTTGCACGGAGAGAAGTATCAGCGGAAGCTGGAAAACAGACATGTTATCCATGCGCGTTCAGGTGCTTTTTTTTTCCACTTGGGACAATTGAATGGAGGAGATTTTTGTGAGGGTGGGGGTAAAATCTACCTGAGATGATAAGTAAACTGTGACAGTGGAAACACAATGTGACACCATAAGCTTAAATAGATGGGTTTGGCTGTTAATGTGGAAAAGCTGACAACAACAACCAGAGTGCTGGGACAGATTGTGGCCACAAATATCAAGATGAAATAATGCAAAATAATTCAACAATTTTCTGACAAATATTACCTCTGCCTCATCAATACGATGCATTACAGCATCCTTGCTGGAAAGAAATGTTGAACTACAACAAAACAGTGGCCATTTAGGTTTATCAGCATTATTCTCTTGATTAATTGTTGGTTCTTCAAAATGGCAGAAAATTGTGAAAAGTGCCCAACACAATTTCCCAAAGCCCAAGTTGACCGATTGGTTGTTTGCCCGACCAACATTCCGAAACCCAAAGATAACTTGTTTCATGTTGAAAATCAGCAAATATTCACACTTGAGAAGCTGGCACCTTAGTTTTAAAAATGACTCAAACGATTATTACCTTCGCAAAGGAGGTTATTTGGTTTGCATGTCTGTTTGTAAGCAGGATTATGGAAAAACTACTCGTCCAATTAGAGCAGATTCGAATCACGGGGCGGATACACAACAGTTTTTTTCACTTTTGTTAACATTGCAAGATACTTTAGGGCATTTTGGCCTCACCGGAGGTCTGCGCCCTCCTTTTCCAAATATATTTTACGTCGATCAACTAGTCAATTCAGGGACTAATCTTTGCAGCTCTCAAGCTCTTAATAGATTTTAAACCCTTGGCATTACATACTTTAAAATTATGAATACGTGGACAGTATTACATTACATTACAGGTCATTTAGCAGACGCTCTTATCCAGAGCGACTTACAGTGAACTAACTATAGGGACAGTCCCTGGAGCAACTCGGGGTTAAGTGTGTTGCTCAGGAGCACGATGGTGGCAGCCTGGTATCAAACTCACAAACATAATGTTCATTAGATATTTTATTACTAATTATAATAATAAAAGACATTAAAGCATGTGTTTCGTTTCTCATTGCAAAAAAAACTAAGCGGAAATGTTGACATAAACAAAAATTCAGTGATAAATTAGACGACAATGAGTTTGTTCTGTCCAAGTATTCTAAAAATACCAATCTCAAACAACAGTATCTTCACTGTCAATGGAGAGCAAGGGCCACAAATGTGTGTGAAGTAAACCTCACGCCACACACTGTTTATTTGATTGCAGCTGTTCCTGAGATGCGAGATGAGGAACTGTTGTGAGGAGTCTGACCTCGTTGTGAGTGATCCAAACATGCGGAGAGGCCAGATACACGTACAGCTCTCCCCGGTCAATGTCCCAATCCATTTAAGTCGCTGCTCGGAAATGAGATTATCTGACTGACACTTTAGAACAGACGAAACCCGTGATCTACACAGCACTTTACAAACCTAAAACACCAGCCGAAATGTAATTAAAGCATGTGCAGCTCATCTCCGGCACAGTATGCATTACATAGTCTTCTCTCCGAATTTTTGGAGGATTTAAATCAATTAACGGCTATTTCAGGTTCTCTTTGACCTCTTTGTTCACCCCATGCCTCAATCGGTCTGTGTGTCCGATTCATACGTTGCCAAGAAACCCAATACATCATTCTGTCTTCTACCAACATTACACAGTATCCAGAGGTGACAATCATAGCACTTCCAAGTCCCTGGAAAAAAACATGACACACAATCAAACGTGTGTTTGAAGCCAATGACATCCTGCTCTCCACAGTCCACAGAGGGATAGAGTTGCCGGTTCCAGGCATCAGAATGGTGAAAACGCTGAAACTTAAGCTTGTGGATCTCATAACGGGCTCAGCCCATGGTCCCTCCACCTGAGCCGCAGGAGAGGGGTAACTGATAGGCTCTTAGTTGGCGGTGGCTCCGGCTGCGTTCAACGTCGCCGCGGCCCCTGAGCTAATTAGCTCTCCATTGTTGATGGGAGGATTATTTCTGAAGAGGAGCTCAGCAGCCACGCCTCGCCGGCTCCCTATCATCATCCTCTTTATGTACGAGTGCTGCACTTCTCTGCAGTCTTATTAATGGCTCCTTTACGCCGACAGCTTTCGTTGCTCTGTGTACGTCTGCGCTATAGGCGGCAAGTGAAGTGTGATGGGGAGAAACAAGGACAGGCTGCAGGTGGACAGCTGTGAGGCTGCAAGGTTCAACAATTCTGCCGACTGAGTGGTCCCCATAGGCTCCTTCAGTGACAGTATGATGTGTTTCCTATTTTAAATCAACTCCACAAGCTCAAAAGTGTCAGTATCCTCATCTAACCCTAATTATTATGTAGCTATTTAAAGGAAGACACTACAGGTAAATAGGGTAAAACATGTGTGTAATAGATATCACCATTGACTTACCCAGTTGATTAATTACATTAAGACAATTATTTTTATGATATGCATATGAGGCATTATCTTATTAAATATGTGGTAATTATTATGTACATTTTCAGAACAGTTATCTAAACATTGGATAAAGTCAGGTTCAAAATTCTTGTTTCATTTTGTTGACATATTAGAGTCAAAGGTTTTACTGAGGGAATTTTGGATATCTCTTTGCATCACTCAATAAATCAGAAAATACTGTCAAAAGAAAAAAATATATTTTTTTCACCTTGTTTTTAGGAATAAAATGTTGTATAAATCAGGCTATGGATGCTATATGAACAAACCCCTCTGTAAAAACCTTCAAAATATAGATTTCTGGCTCAGAGTATGAGAAAAAAACAACCTTTAAAAGATATATATTGTAAAATGCCATACATTTTGCAAGACACTACAGGTGAATAGGGTAAAAATGTAACTAATAGATACAACCATGAAACTTTCCCAGCTGATTCCTTACACTAGGACAATTATTTTTTGAATTACAAGTTTTCTGAAATGTTATGTTTAAATATGCAAATCTAATGCTAACTTTTGTGAATGTAGGAGAAATCTACAGACACAATAAAGCAAAGTAAAATAAACCCCTAAATCAGTATTTTGGATGTTTTCTTTCCACTAGTCTGAAAGACATGTTATGAAAGTAAAATAGCCCAAACTGCAAGAAAAAAAAGATGTTTTGGCCTGTAGTGTCTCACCTTAAAAGAAAAACAAATAAATCAAGATATAAAGAGGCTGCACGCAGCAAACTGACTATTAATTTGAGTTAAATGCAGGACAACTTTTTACTGCTGTGACCCCTGACTTGAACAGGCAACGCCAGCACAAACAATGTGTTCACACTAAAATATTCAGCAACCACATTAAGGAGTGTCGTGCTTTCAGCACAACACAAAAGAGCTTAGTGTTCTCGGTGGCAAACTGAGAACGAAGAGACCAGCACTCACGGCACCATCGCCTTTAAAGCCCTATTATACACAAAAGCCATCATCCTCCACTTTCTTAGATCTCTTAAACTGAGAGCAAAGCAATTAGGCTGAGTGGAAGATAACAGTGCCAGAGAAGGACCGTCAGGCTCGACCTGCATGAAATACATGTCGCAAATTATGAAAATGATTCACCTGGGTTCCAAGATCTTCAGGCTGTTTGCTGTTGACCACAAACTAGATTTGATTTTTATTCCAAAGTAAACAGCTGGGCAGTGCTGACACAAAGAGAGGACACAAAGCAGGAAAATGTGTAAAATAAAATATGGTGTAGGTGAGAGAGCTTACATTTTTCTCCATGGCAGAGAGATATCTGGCACATTCATGGTGTCCATTGTACTCCGCCAAGTCTGCTGCTGTGAACCCGTCAATATCGTGATCTGAAGGGCTCGCTTGATTGGCCAACAGGATTTTACAGCACTGAAAGAAAGAATAGAACTATATCAAACACAGCAATATGTATAAAACCTTGATTTATGAATACAGCTTAGTTTAATCAGACAACATAAGACAAACAGTATGACAACAACAAAATAAAACTAAAAAATAAAGCTGCGTCCAACCTCCAGCTCTCCATTCTCTGCAGCATCATGAAGTGGGGTCCCCCCCCAGTAATCCTTGATGACCTTTGAACCCATGTGAAGCAGCCTCTCCAAGATGCAATAGTGCCCTCTGCTGGCGGCAAAGTGCAGAGCAGTCGCTCCATATCTGTCCTGGCAGGACAGGCTGACATCAGTACAGCTCACCTATTCGGGGTGAATGAAAAAAGATCAAAGTGACTGAAAAAACACAAAAATATATATAAGAAACACTTGTTGTGCTTCTTTACTGACCAGCCACACCACCGCAGCTTGGTGGCCCATGTGAGCAGCAGCATGCAGGCAGGTCATGCCATCGTGGGCCCTCAGGTGGACGTCAGCCCCGCAGTCGTTCACAAGGTACTCTGCAATGCGCAGGTGCCCTTCCTGGCAGGCCAGATAGAGCGGGGTCGCACCGATGACAGTCTGGTGGTTCACACATCTGGAGTCCATCATACATGAACAGGGGGGCAGAAAGGTTAGTATCAGCCATTAAATGCTTAAAAAATATTGGGACACATCCAGATTCTGCCTGATACAAAGTAATAATTTGATATGTAGAAAAGATGATTTATAAGGTGAAAAATGTGAGCAAATAGAACTGCAATTCTTATTTCCATTATCAATTAATCTGCCAATTTCTTTCCAGAAATTGTGAAAAATGTCCATCCCAGTTTATCAAAGTCCAAGGGGATATCTTTAAATGTCTTGTTTTGTCAGTCCAAAACGCAAAATATATTCACTTGAATATGATTTAAAACAGAGAAAGGCAGGACATCTCCATATTTGAGTGGCTGAAAAGAGCATTTTCTGCCATTTTTGTATGAAAAATTACTTTAATGATTAATCGATTATCAAAATATTTGCCGATTACTTTTCTGTCAATCGACTAAATGTGCAAAGATATATGTTTCGGGAGCTATTTAATCCCTAATATGCTTCTGTTCAGTTGAGACAGCGACCAGTCAGGTCGTAAAGTAGAACGTTCCGAATCTTCAAAGATACGCAAGATGTAGAAAAAATGGTTTCTCAAAATGTTTCAAAATGCTAAGTATGTAAGTATCAGGACAAGTACAAAAAGAAGAGTTTTTTAGCATGTGGAAAAATGTGGCTGGCATGTGACAAACAGTGTCGAGGCATGTTTTATTCACAGGCTACCGTTGTTCACATGTCATTGTCTGACTCCACCATCAGTCAGCACGGGACAAATAGTTGAAATAGATAAAACTATCTAACAGTAACGGATAAATGGTTGAAATAGATAAAACTAGCTCAAATGAATAGTATAAAATGGTATTCATGTCCAACTGAATTCTGGGACTCCAGGTGGTATATACCGTAGTACCAATGCACACTACATGAGATAAATAATGTTGGGAACCACTCGGTGAGAGACTGGCTACTGTCGAGTTGTGGAAGGAAGGTTAAAACTCTTCTGTAGTAAATTACTTTCTGTTACAGATGGTGCACTCATGGCCGCAGATAAATTTGGATTTTTCTTTGAAAGCGCTGTATCAGTCTAGCTCACCTTATGGTAACCCTGAGCAGATGGTAGGTTCCAGCTGTGAGGCTGATACAGTAAAATGTCAGTCATAGTGGGACAGTTGGTGGAAGCTTGCTGTCAGGCTGCTGCTTGAGCTGGATTGTTTTTTTGTTCTTCCCAGAGTTTGTACTTTGCCTCTGTTCAGTTAACAGTTTTGATAATAACACCCACATCTACTATAGTCAGGTGTGACCTCAGCCACATTGATTTCTAAAGAAAATTCACCATAAAAGCTGAGCTTATTTTTTTTGCCTTTAAAGAACCATTAGGAATGCTTATGAACCCACCCAGGGGCCTGTTCAACAAGTAGTTTTAAACAGCTGAGGTCCCCATTGGCTGCAGCATAGTGAGCGGGTACAGCTCCACAGTTTGTCTCCATCTCGGCCACTCCTCCAACCGAGAGCAGCCACTTAATGACCTCCACACAACCAAACCGGGCTGCCAGGTGGAGCGCAGTGGCACCGGCAGCATCCCTGTCCTGGACACATTAACAAAGACGGGAGTTAAATGTAGACAAATTAAACTCCTCTACTGTAAAGGCTTATGTAATAAACACTCTCGATGTCAAAGGGTATTCATACTAAACAGGTGCAATTCTTTTCCAAAGCTACAGTAAGAATTCTTATAAAGTCCACCACTTAAGACATGTGGTGCTCTCCATTAATAATCAATAAGAAACAATGAGATGAAACATTACACATGTTCAACATTGGTTCCTTGTATTTTGCAATACAGAAAGATTAAAACGTTCTGGGAATAGGTAATAGTTATAACCGAGAAGATTTTTTTCTAGACAAATCTTACTGGACCTGAAGGTTTTTCTGTTGGGCTTATATCCAGCGAAACATAATTAATGAGCAAAAAGAAATGAATGAGCATTTATAGACCTCATTGTGCTCTACGGCAAAAAATGTATCGCACTGTTTTCACAGTTGATCTGTGAAAAGATTCACAGATCAAGCAATGCTCAAGACTGAAGATAAGATAAATGCTATCAAACCTTCCATTAGAAAGGATAAGTTACACATTAAAGGTTAAACAGCATATATTTGAGAATAAATGGAGGCCCTTCATTAATTATGTTCAGGATTTAGACAACAAATGATCAAGTCAATGAGTCATTTCTTTGGACAATGCAGTTTCTGAGCTAGTTGAATTCCTTGTTATATTTTGCATCTATTGCAATTCATATGCTCCATTTTGTATAGATTATTTATTCAAATGTAAGGGGCAGTCTTGTTTTGATTTATTTTCTTTCTGTCTTTTTTTTGTGTAAGTGCAGCAACTGTATAAGTTGTAAGACATTTAAAAAAAAAAGAAATGACATGTGTTCTTTAATTTAAGGCAGAGATTCTGCAAACTCCATCATAATGTAACATGTAGACTTGACTCTATACTAATAGCTGGGTTCAGTGGGAGCTCCCCTCAAGCATCTGGACATAATCAAACTAGCTACATAATACTAATGGATACCCAGTAAGTCAACACCATATGATGTAATACAGTACATGTGAAAAAGTAGCATACAGTAACTTTTACAACTGCAGTGATGTAACCTCACTCTGGGATCAGTTAGATGACCATCTAGAGCCATCACCTGAATTTAGACTCGCACACTACGGAGTCAGTAGAAATTACCAGGAAAGCCGGACATGTGGCATCTTTCCAAGGCATTTCAGCTCTCAGGGTAGGTTTCCCTCTCTCTCTGTAGAGATTATTCAGAGCGGATAAATTTACCTCAATGTTGCAGCCTCCCAGGTCTACGAGCCACTGCAGCTCCCGGATGTGTCCAGTAGCTGCTGCATCATGTGCTGGTGTGGCCCTGTTGAAGGCCCGCGCGTCAGCTGCCAGCCCCAGTTCGCTCACCAGGAACTGCAGGCATTCCAGGCGTCCACACCTTGCCGCGTGGTGCACTGGGCATGCACCTTGAACATCAGTGATGGCAGGTGAGAGAGAACCAGTAGATGCCAGCTCCCTCAGGATTGCAAGATCGCCTGCTCGGGCAGCCTGGATGGCCCGATGAAGCACCATCCTCATGGTTGCTAAGAGTTAGTTATGGCACACAGAACAAGCTCCCTAGAGCTCTCTGGCTCCCACCAGGTTACCATCTCTTTCTCGCTCATGCTCAACTCTCATTCAATAACAAAAAACTCATGCACTCATTGCCTCTTTCACGAGCCAGGAAAGTGACACCAGAGCTGGTAGCCAGCTGGCCAGCATGGCTGTTGGGAGAGAGGAAGGGGGGGTCAGAGCTAGTGAGATAGAAAGGTAATGAAAGACGGGTGTAGGCGCAGCACTCGTGGCCTCCCGCTCTCCTTTGTGTGGCAGTGACCATATGCTGGCACATGCACCAACGCTTCAATGGAGATGGGGGAGCTGAGGCGGCACGGAAACTTAAGTAATGGGAGAAGTCAGAGCCAAGGCATCGTACATTAGAGTGTTATTTTTTACAACTATTTTAAAAATTCATCTCAGTGGGCATGACTTAACAGATGATTCATTTGCAAGATTATAGTCTACATTTAATATTTCTTTAGTTGATTCGATTTGTTTATTTCTCTAATTCAACTCATGCATGTTGACTCCAATTAGCTGATTAGCTCCTCACATGACGTGATGGAAAATGAGTGCAGTCATCTCTTCATAACATCACCCCTCAGGTTCCCTTTTATTATTTATATAAAAAATTTCATCCATTTTACATAATCAGGTAATTTAACAATAAACAGATTTTTTTATTCCGTACATCCCTATTTGACCCACATGAAGGCCATCAGTCCATTTCTTCCAGCAGCTGCACAGTTTCCCTCAGGTCCTCCACAACTGCATCCACATCTGCTTTGGTCGTCCCCCTGCCCACGCTCAACCTCAAGGCATTAGCTGCCACCTCTGAGGGGATGCCACAGCTCAGAAGGATGTGGGAAGGCCTGATGGACAGACACAATGCAGTGCAGGCGGGAGTAATGTAACTGTGATCAATGTGGTGTCTGGACAAAAGCATAACCGGTGAAAGAGGGGACTCTTTTTTTTACCTGTTTCCACTGTCTGAGTGGCAGGCGGCACCGACGCTGGCCAACAGCCTCCTACAGTTGGACAACACCCTCCAGCCTAAAACGAGAGAGATTAATCATTTAAAGCCTTTGTAGTTTACAAATGGCCCTGTGCAGGTCATGAACTGCCTGGGTTAGAGGGCAGTTTTTGACTGGCAGGCCAAAACAGACATAGGACAGAGACGGAAGAATAATGACATCACCTTGTAATGTCGGGCCCAGGATGGACACGTTACATGTGTTGGGGAGGATATCAGAGCCAGGGTATTGGCTGTTGAGGTGGATCTTGTCTTTGAAGATGGCCTGAAAAGGAAAACCATATGAATGCTACGCTTTTAACCCTTGTGCCGACCTTAAAAAAGTTGCTCTGATGTCTGAATTAATAATGTTTTTACCAACATCAGTCCTGATCATAACTACCAAATCTTTTATAAATGTTCACAATTGTAACCCATTAAATGCCAGTTTGTTTACACATTACACATGAAACCCCCCCCCAGAATTAAAAAAAAAAAATTATTTTATGTATACTACATGCTACAGGGATAGACTAGGATATGTCAAGGATTAGCAACAATACTGATTTTGATGCATTGCATCAAAGAATAGTGCTCCATGTTACAGCAGCAGTAACCTCAGTGGAAACCAGGAAAGTAGCATGTATTTGCCCCATAGGGAAAACATGAGAAAATGACTCAACCTGGTGGAAACTAGATAAAAGTACAATTTTGAAGCCAGGACTCTAGATTGAAAGCCTGATAAAAAAAAAAAGCCTGACTTTATGCTGTCATGGCCATGTGATCAGAATTTGTGTTTTAATGGGAACATTTTTGTCCTTAAGGGTCTGACTGTCTGTATTATGGCTATACACTTTATTATAGACTTATTGTAGGAGCTGAAGTTGAACATATGACATTGACAAAAATGACTTGTCAAATGTACTCCCTGTGGACCATAATCATTCCAAATAACCTCAATCACACCATGAACTAATGCCAACATTGCCATTGACATCTACCACAGTCACGATAATAATATGCCATTTTTATTGTTTCTAAATGGAATCAAACTTACCTTCAGTCGTTCTTCCAAATAAAGTTTGGTACTTCGCATATGACTCTCATAATCTGACAGATTAGAGATCACCATTTCTGCAGCCTAACAGACACATAATAAAACAGACGCTATAAATGAAGCCTAAGATGACATGTCTGCTGTCTAAATAAACGGCCAAACTGCTTTGACAAGACATTCATTTTTATCCTCAAATATGGACCATCAAATCAGGAAGATACATTTTTATTTAGATTAAAATTTCTAAAACCTTTCTAAGTACCGGTATTACCGGTAAAAAATTCCAGTAACACATATATGGAGCAGGAGACATACCTTTCCCAGACCAGCAATCATTGGTGTGTTTTCTGTGCTGTAATATTCAGAAAAAGAGAAAATAGACCCTTATTTTTAGATGTGCTGCTCTCTGATCTTGGCCGTTGTTTAATGCATATTTGGTACTTTATTGATTATTCCTCATGTACTGTAAAACAATGTAGCACGTTACCCTGGTCTGAAGTTTCTCTCCTGTCCTCCTCCAAACAGCATCGGATACAATGGGGTTTTAGTTGCAGGGCCGTTCACATACAAAGCACCAATCCGAGGGGCATAGAACTACAAATGTCACAGAACCTGTCAATAAAATGTTTTCCTGTTTTTTGTTCCGATGCCAAATCAAGAAACTTTAAAGAACAGATTCCTGACCTTGTGTCCCACTATGGTGAGGTAATCCACTCCCAGTTCACAGGCATCTACACGGATTTTCCCCAGAGCCTGAGCAGCATCAGTGTGGAGGAGGATCCTGAGCCGCTCATGCTGCTTGTTGAGAGACTTTATTCTCTGACAGATCTCTTGGACTGGCTGACAAGAGGGAGATGTTTTAGCATACAGGGCACATTAGTCTGTACTGTACTAAGAGCTTTTTGTTTTTACATTGGAACTGTATTTTAATGATATTTAATGTATGATATATGGAAGGATTTATCAGCCAATGCCTCTGTCTGCTTCATCAGCACACATTCCTCCTTTCAAGATTGATGGATTGTTCTATTCTAACATCTTTTATGATAGTAAAAGTAGAATTTCTCAGTTATCAGTAATATAAAGTACGGAAGCCCTGAGAGGCACGTAATGAAAATATTCTAGTGATTCATCTTATAATTGTGATCTAAATATTTCCTCTTTTGTGTTATGACTTAGGAACAGGTGAAAAAAAAGTTACATTTTACTTACATTTGTTTTTTTTAAGTTTTGCAAGGAAGATGTTTTCCAAGTTACTTTTTTCATCTGTGAAAACAGGTGTTTTGGCCAGTGAATGTTTTCACAGTGGGGCTGTAGAGTGTGGTCGAAGCTCGCGAGCTTGATAATTAAGCCATGCTTTAATGCTAAACTGTTTACAGAAAATGAGCTGAACAAAGTTGTCACTCATCTGGTGATAGCAATGTGCTACGCTGTGACAAGAGTGTCACTCTGGCTGTCGATGCTTCGTAACGTTACTGTTCCACTGCTCGCTTTCAACGTTACTGTAAAACCTCACATTAGCGAGTTTGCGATTGCCGCAAAACGGTTTATATGGAAGTCAGCTTATTGCTATGGCAACGGGTCACATAAAAATGGCCACCGCTCTGACCATCCAACTAAGTTGATTTAAACAGGAAGTCCATTCTACTCCTATTCTAATTCTATGGATGCACTTCAAGTAGTAATAAGTATTACAACAGCAAACACTTAAAAAATTCACCATTTGTTTCCACCTGGCAGAACACCCCCCCCCCCCCCCCCCACGTCATAAACACAGGAGAGAAACTATTTTAGATCAAAAATTCTCACTTGCCTCTCAGGGATTCTGTAAGAAATAGATAGAAAATACATAACAGCGGCGGATAGGTTTCCAAACCTACTATACTCCCTTCTTACCATGATGACTCCTGTCTCATTGTTGGCCAGCATGATTGAGATGAGACAAGTGTTGGGACGCACCGCAGCGATGACATCCTCCACCTCCACGCGGGCTGTCATCTTAGACACAGGCACATACGTCACATCTGTGACAAAAACACTGTCACCCAAACCAGTCAAGAAAGGGAGTATATGCAAGGAAGCTACTTGAGGTTAGTTGTTTAAATAAAGCCTGATTTCTTTAATAAAAAAATCCCCATGGTATTAATCTCAAGAAAACTTTACAGGGTCTCTTACCCGCCTTGCCATCTTTCTGTAGGTGCTCAGCTACTAATTTAACCGAGTCATGTTCCACATTAGAGGTGATAATGTGAGCACGGCCACTGCTTCCATTCTGGTGTCCTTCGCCTTCTTCTGCAGCCCTGCAGCTTCTCCTGAAGTGCTCTACAGCAGTGTGGATCACCAGGTTATTTGCCTGAAAGATTTGTTTGCTATGAACAACTGTTGCATGCAGGATACTACTATTCTGCACACAATATTTTCCAGCATCACTCGAGACTGATTTTCAAAACATGAGCAAAAAAGTGTCATGATTACCTCCGTTCCACCTGATGTGAAAATGATGTCTTCTGCTTTACCTCCAACCATTCTCGCCACGTTACCTCTGGACTGATTAATTATTGCCTTGGCTTTAGCACCTATAAACAAAATTGATTTTTACAAGAAGTCATTTTTTATTGTTTGCACACTGACATTACTGGTTGGGTGCTGAGAAGGCAAATTAGGGAAAAGCAGCATTAGCCTATGAAGGATATTATTTTACACATACACATTGATTTGCAATTCCATCAATTTAATAGCATTTTGATGAAGGATTAAGTATTTCTTTACCTGCTATATAATTGCTACTTGGATTTCCCCAGGCATCCTGCAGGGCTTCAGAAATGGCCTGGATCACTTCTGGTTCCAGCGGAGTCGTGGCATTGTAGTCCATGTAGATCCTACAATACATGAAGTACATTCACTGGAGAGAATCTTTCTCAAGTCATTTCATGTACTGCGTTGATGCTACACATTAACAAAACATCGAGAGCATTACAAATCATCAAATCAATCTAATTTTGCATTCATTTAGTTTAATTTGCTTCAAAGTGAATGACCGACTGATACGATGCGACCAATCCAAATCAAACCTTCCTACCTGTCTAGATTCATTTCTGAATAATGTTGGAAGGTATGGTCAGTGAAGGTGCGACCCTTTACCGAGGTGATGTCATCAGATTGTTTGGCCATAATAACACTTCTGGGGAGAAATACGAACTTTAGCAAGTCAAGTCAATTCATATTTGTCCCAAGTGGGCAATTTGTATAAAGACGCATAACAAAACATACAATATAAGATAGAAACATACAGTATAAGATAGAAACGTACAATATAAGATAGAAACATACAATATAAGATAGAAACGTACAATATAAGATAGAAACATACAGTATAAGA
>CALSCE010010686.1:22926635-22954238 GCA_943593645.1 Bovichtus variegatus | reverse complement strand
TACAGTATAAGATAGAAACATACAGTATAAAATAGAAACATACAGTATAAGACAGAAACACAGGTGGTTTACACCTGTGCACCGTGTCAGCTTGGATTACATGTGTTTTGAAAGTTGGTTTGACAGTGATAAATGTATTATTCCCAGAATAGTGAATGACTACAGGTCAAAAAGCAGGTGTTGCATTATAGTGTCAACTACTGTATACTCAAATTCTAATAATTGTTTTCACCACTGCAGGTAGGGATGGAAATTGTTAAGATTTTATAGATCCGATTCTTTATTCATTCCTGATTTAAAAAAATAAAGAAGTACATACAGGAAAGCACTGTTCCCTCTAAGCTGCGCACCTGCGCAATTGCGCACTGCTGACACGGTCTCCGCGCACAGAAAATCTACACTGCGCACAAAATAAAACTCCAGACTGAACTGAAAATAAAAAAAAAAGCATTTATTGAATGAAAAGTAAAAAAAATTACAAAACCCTATCTATTCATTCATGCTTTGGCTACCTCCCGCCGTACGCCTTCGCGCTTTGGCTACCCGCAGGCAAATTGTGATTTATTTACAGTAAAAAAAAAATTTTCTTTGTCATCTTTCTTGTTATTTGTTTCTTATATTCTTCAATATTTCATATCTTGTCTTCATTGCATCCTCTACATATCTTGCAAACTTCTTAAAGTCCTCTGAGTTTCCCATCGCCTCTTTAATAAATTTCTTTGCATTACCTTCGCATACCTCTCCCAAATTTAACTTTTCTCTAAGTGCCTGGAATCTTTCACATTCTATTATAAAGTGCTCAAGTGTTTCCTTAGATTTTCCGCAGCATACACACTCTTTAACATTCCTAAAGTCTTCCGGACGAAAATAAAAAAAAATGTAACAATTCATTCTGTGCTATTTTTCAATGTGAGTCAGTGTGTGGACGTTGACTGGCTGCTCCAGCGAATGATGCGATTCACATACTGTAGTTATTTACGCAGCAGTCGCAGCTGATCAACATCATTGACAGGCGTCAGGGTTGCCAAGTCCGCTTATTATAAGCGACTTTGGGCTTCTTTTTCTGTGAAGTTGCTTATAAATATTAATCGAGTATTATTTATTTACAATTTTCATTCATGGATATTGATCATTAAATACTGGCCCTAGTGTATGACTAGTAGTTTTGTTATTGTCATCTATAGTGGTTATTTGCTTAAAAACACACAATTCAAATGATTATGAAATAAATGACAGTATTTTTATTTAAGTATTTGCTTTTATAAAAAAAAGTCTTGGCATTAGTAGCTTCAATGTTGTATTATAAGCCGCTTAGAAATATAGTGTTAGGAAGTTAAACAGGTCATTATTCCCTCTCTAATATCTATTATTATATTGCTGTTAAAACATGTCCTTCAAACAACTGCATTTAATCTAGTTTCTACCCAAAAATGCAATTTTGCAAGATTAGATCTGTACACAACGTTATAATTTACCTTCACCCAATACTCATTTTGAAATATGTCACGATGTATAACAATGTAACCTGATAACTTTAGGTGTGGCTCTGTGCAGGACTGTCCTGCCTGTAAACTAGCTCTCCTCCTGCTGGATTTGTTGTTCACAATGTACACAACATGATGCAATGTTTGCATGACATTTTATCATTGTGCAGGTACAACTATCAGAAAACACTGCCAACTAGGAACGTTTGAAGAAAACGCCACAAAAGCGCCTCTTGGACTGTCCCAACATGACATAGTGCCCTCTAGGCTGCCCCTTCCAGTAGAGAAAACGCAATAAAGTTTCGGATAGTCTTAAAATTGAAAAGACTGATGTAGTGCCAGATATGCTCCCTACAGGCTGGACAACTTTGTGCTGCTGGTGCCCTTTTCATTTTTTCCACCCCTGCCCCTCAGATAGCCGAAGTCCGCCCCTGCCACCCACTTCAGCCTGTAACTATATGACAACTGGGGGTCTCAAGGGCCACAGAGGTTTGTTACACGTTGAACGTTTGTTCAGGCCAACATTTAGCGTCAACACAACACACTCGCCCGGTCTCTTCTCCAACGTTAGCATCTGTCAGCAGCAGGCGTGCCAGGTATTTACTGAGCTATGGTGTCGGGTCGCTTCCTGGTACCAACTATGCTTAGGGTTAACTCAAAACACGGGATAATTTATAACTGGAATTCTAAAAGAACCAGTCTCATCCCAGGCAAAGTCTGCCACACCTGGGTTATATTTAGCCCGCTAACGTTAACTTACTGTCGGGAACATCCGTTAACTTTAGCTAATGCTAGCGAGTGCTGCTAATTCCTGATTTCTGCTAGCACGATTACATTTAACAGTTTTAAGCGCGAGAACACATGTTGAGAGCTTTCTCAACATGTGTTCTCCTTCGTGTGACACGGCAGCGGGACATCCTTGGCTGTGTGTCTAACCTCGTGAAGTGATGTGAAGCTGTCCTTGATAGATTTACAGTTGTCTGTATGTCATGAGCTAGCCACTGTGGATGAAGCGCTATTCCGCTGGGTTGCCAGGTGTCGTAAAGGGAAAGCTGCAAAAAAAAAAAAAAAAAAAAAAAAAACCCTGAAAATAATTGTGTATATAAGAGTTCATTTTTATATACAATGTGTGGTTTATTATGTGAATTATATTCGTATAACTTTAGAACATAAGTACAAGCAAATACCAAGTACTGTCTATTATTTGTATTGACCTACTTAATAGGCAGGATAAACTGTTTACTGACAGCAATTCTTACTTTAAGAGAAAGTCAGGATATTTGCTTTGCTGAAACATGATGGTAATTCGAGTCTAGTAGATTTAGGAGAATAAAGAGAAATATAATGTAAACAGACCCAAAACGGTGGCATACGGACATGGCAACTCTGGATTCTGCACACCCCTTTGGATTAGAAATAATATTGACAGCATGAATGCTAATGCGACAATACACATATACATAATACATTATATAAAATAAGGAAAATCACTCCTACGGGAAAAGGAAAACAAATACATGCTGTGTTACCAATAAGATTAAAGAAGTACACATCAAATGTATCAATTGTATTACTTTTGGGACTCGAAGTTATACGTGTAAAACTAATCATATCAAAATGGACTGCTAAAATGTCTATATATGATCAATATAACATTTACATTTTACATACATAAATACAAAATAATAATAATTAGTTTCACTGGATTTTTATGTGAATTTAAACAATATATTTAGACTCTCAAACTTATGAACACAAAAAGTATCAAACTGAAGGGGAAATCTTTAAAGAAATATTTTTTTTCTTAATTATAATTTTATATTATTGAAGTTTATTTATCCCAATTCTATTTTATTTTTTTTTATATTTATGTATTTAATTCATATTCTTGTTTCTCCATTATGTTGAGTACATGTCTACACTATTTGTATATTTAAATGTATTTTCAATAAAGATTAGGAAAGAAATCCCTAAAAAAAGACTTTTCAGTCACTTTTTATCCAACAGTCTACGAAATCGAAAGTATGTATATACTGATATATATAAAATATTGGATCCGACCGCAATTCATGTCTTTATTTGTGCTTATTAATACTACTAAATGCTTGGTCTCAAGTTACTAAAACGAAAAGGCATAGATCCTAAACAGAAGAGGAGTCCATTACTTTGTGTTGCATAATTTCCATGTTTATTTAATATATGACAGTGTTTAGTGTACACAAACATTTGACGCTAAACTCCAACACTCAGAGACACTGACTGAACTACTGCCCATTTAGGATTTTGTAAATGGGTGCAACTTTATAATACACTGTTCACAGCAATCATGTTTATATACAATGGAAAATCATTTGAAGAAAGGAAAAAAAAAAGAAATGTCTTGAAATAAAAAACTAAATAAAAAGATCAGATGTGAAAGCACATAAATGTAAATGATATTCAAAGGGGATTAGAAAAAGTAGATTTTGTGAAGGCTGTCAGAGCATGATGGTGACGGTAGATATTGAAATAAGAGTGAAAGTGTGACGGTAAGGTTACCTACAGCATTACTGTGTACCATAATGAACCAACCTCCCTCACACGTCCGTGGACAGATTATTACAGGTATATCCCACAACCTCCATTTGGTTCCCTCATAGTAACCCACCTACAATCAATAAGGAACCTGACTGTGAAAACAAAAGACAAGTCCACGTAACCACTCCAGCAGAATAAGTATTTTCAAATATCAATGTACATTCAGTGTGATTTTTTGTGTGTGACTGCACCAAGAAAACTTTGGTTGGCTCAAATGTGACTCACATTAAAAGGCCCAATGAAAACACGAGGAATAATCTCAACACAGAGATCAGACTGAAGCAAACCGGGGCTCACATTTTAAGATTGGGTTTTTAAAGGAAATGAGAGAGAAATGAGTGCTTGAGATGGTGTTATGTACAGCGAGGCATTTCCTAAATGAGGATGCTGTGGCTGGTTAAACTACAACTGCAGTCTCTGCCAGGAAAGTATGTGATCATAGCATTGATCACATGACTTGTAACACAACAAACAAAAGATATTCACAGACATTTGACCGTTTGATTAGCCACAACGATTGACAGTTGTGCAGACATGTAGGGTTTTAAAATGTTTTGATTGGATCACTCCAAACATGTGTCCACAACACACAGAATACCTTCCAAACTCAAGAAATATGCTTAAATAAAAAAATACTTTGCTGTTTCAATTCAATCCCCTGCTTTACTGTGCCATAAAAGAAAACATATTATACTTAACAGTTTAATGCTTTGAGATGTTGTCCTCCTCCTATGCAAGTGAAATGTCACTACGGTCATTGAGCAGGCTCTGAGGCTGGCTGACCTGAGGCCTGCTCATCAATCAAACTCCACACAACTCACAAGCTGCATATGTCACTAGTTTATGAACCATTTCATTTTCATATTCAATTTGAATGGAATGCAATAGAAAATGCACAGTAGCAGTTTTGATCAAAGACCTACGGAAGCCGTGAGAGGCACGTGAAAACATAATGGTGATTAATTTTCTAAGTCTGATCACATTTTTTTCTCTCCTATGGTTATGACTTAAGGACAGGTGGGGAAAATGTTTTCTTTCTAAATTCCTTAAATTATTTTTTTTTATCTACTAAACAGGGGAAGGTTATGTTATTGTTGTTGTTGTAATACTCATTTCAGCCACAAGAGGCTTGAGTGCACAACTACCCCATGTTCTGAAAATAACTTATCATTCATGTTTTCTAGCCAAAAGAAAGACATGACAATGATGTTACATAACACAATATATTTCCCTTGTGTTTTGAGTTAATGGAGAAATTAAAACTCACCTGCAAGAAAATCAGATTTAGAAAATGCATCGCAGAATTTATTTTCCTGACTGAAAATCAGATGATGGGAATAAAAAAAAAAATTGTACAGTCCTTCAACTTGCACTTGCTTACTTACTTACTATACGGTCAACAGCATTTGTTTCCATTCAAAGCATGATTGTTTAACACAATCCTAAAATATGTTACGGTAGGGGTTTTCAATGCATATACATGAAGTATACTCTGTGTTATGGACATTATATGACAGCTGATTGCCATATTAGATATGTAACATGAACATAAATTATACATGTTTGTCTGAATATGTAAGTGATGATGATGAAAAGCAGGAAAGTGATGTAGTATGATCTGCAGACACTTCCAAAACAGTATTATAGCAGCATGGAGGATGTAGTTTCAAAGCAACTGGTGCAGAGGCATACTGTACAGTATGGTTGAAAAGAGAGGCACTACATTTAATCAATATACATATCATTCAGAAAACCAGTTTCTTCTTCTGTACTGTGAAGAACAGTTTATACTTTTGATCATTTAACAAGGTAGCTTTGTGCAGCTTTGGATGGACAGACCACCTTGATATCTTCTACCTAACAATAGATTGACCTTTCTTGATGTATATTAGTTGGGGTCAAAGGTCAGGTGTGACTACCCTAATCTTAAAGGGGATAGTATTATTCAAGTAATTTTCAGCACAAAGAAAGTGGCCAATCATAAAGTTATTCTACTGTTTAAATAGCATTAACTGCATGGGGACAAGGTTGTATTATTCAAACATTTAAGGAACTCATATTAAAAAGTGCGGTGTGCAGAAATTGCACGGTACTACTACTTTAGAAATATAAATGTCTTTGTAAATAAATACATGCAGAAATAAATAATAAAAGCTGTTAAATATCTAAATATATCACATTTTAAAACAAATAAAATTCAGGTAGAGAATGAGATTAAATTGGGAGGATTAATGGTGATGACATTTGATTACTTATTGTGTGAATGTAGATACCCTTGGTGCTCCTACGAGTAGCTAAAACGACATGGATTGATCAAAATGCCACAGGAACATGAAGTCTATGAAGATATGCCGTTCCCTTGCCAGGCTGTGTGTGCTAAAGTTTCAAGAATAGGACGCAGATTGCTCGATGTCAGGATTCACGGACCAGAAAGAAAAGAGAATTATTCTAAAGACTTACACTCAACTGTCATTTTTTTCTTTTAGCGTGTATTTTCTAGCTGTATGCAAACCAGTTGTTTCGACACTGTATATATATATAGCTGTAGAGTAGAGAAGAATCTGCATGTTTTTTCTATTTACTGACGCAAATGTAGCAATGTGATCCTCACTGACATGGCAGCTTTAGGTAAAAATAAATGTCACTGCATTTTTTTTAAGGAGTAAATGTATAAGGCTTGATGTGTCACTGACAACAACTACAGTACATTACCATACGTATGGAATCTGAGATAAGAAAATGATGCTACTTCCTCCACTTTTCTTTAATCGCCCAGCTATGAATAAACTCCAGTACAGGACAGTGACAGTTTTTTGAAGAGGTTTCTTCAGACTACGAAACTCACACCGCAGAAAAGGCCTGACACGAAATGGGCGCTTTAGGTGCTGAGGACACTAGTGATAAACTGAGGACATACAGGGGAAGGATAGTTGTTTGTGACTGTTGTGGGGGGTGGGGGGCTCAGCACAATGGGAGGGATTAGGACAAGGATCTATGTACATCTTAGTCTCTGCATTCAACCTTCGCTCATAAGATTTGTCTTGTTTCACATCCTCATCGGTCCGGCTCGTCTTCTCGACAGCTTCGACCTGAGAAGCAGAGAAGAAGATGTGTTTGTATTAAAGATACATTTTCAAGTTTCATGTTTGTGTTTACTTTTACCAATTAAAGTACTTTTTACCTGATAGTTCCAGCAAGGAGAGGATTAAACGCATACAGCCAGTCGTGCATCTCTTTGTCATTAATGGCTTGAAGCAATATTCCACGATGTTCTGTACACACAGCAAATGTGTACGGGGTCTGGTGAAAGAGCAAAAAAAATAAAAGCTTATTATACCAGACCTGAGGTTTTCACCAATAAGAGCAGAAAGAGGGAGGTTTGGTTAATCACCAACCTTCAGCATTGCCTGCTGGTCCTCACTGTACTCCACCTGGGCAGAGGAGAGGTTGAGGATAGCCCGCTCCACAGAGTCTCTCTCAGTGTTGTAGATGTACACGTACGGCCGCCGCACAACAACGTAGCGCTTCACCCATCCGTTGGTATTTGGCTCCAAGAAATGTAAGTATCCCTTCTTTGACACAATGGGGCTGCAAAAGCAGAGATTAAATATTACCACATGTGAAACCAAAGTGATAAGACTTACTGTGGCAGACTCACCTGACTCTAATCTCCTGGATATCAGGGACAAATCTGCGGCTCCGTGGTTTGATCTCAGAGGCTCCATTGATGGACTTTTTGGCCTCTGTGTCTTGCTGTGTGTCAGGACTGGGACTGACAGCACGAGAGCGAGGCATGGGGGGTCTGCAGTACAGAAACAAAAGGCTTATGAGTCCTAGTAACAAAGCCGCGACCTACACCTTATGCAACCAAAGTACTCTGCAAGTACTGAGAGGCATTACTGTACCATCCTTAGTGCATCATGTTTTCACACTACCAAACATTTTATTCAAAACATGGAAAACATACAGACTGCCGCACAAAACAAAGGCTATGGTATAACGAAATGTGGTTTTAATGCGTTTCAACGGGGACATTTTTGTCCTTAAGGGTCCGAGTGTCAGAATTATTATAACAGCTGAGGTTGAACTTCCACAACTCGAAAAAAATTGCTCACACCAAACTCTATGCTGTATGCATTAACACAGTCAAAATGATGGAAAATTAAAAAGCCTAAAATGTCCCTAGTGAGGCACAAGGGTTAATACATAACCATACAAGTACATCTTAGCACTGACCTGAGCTCAGTGTTGCCGTAGCAACCCTCAACCAGCGAAGGGCATGTTGAGGAGGGTGTAATTGTGTTGAGAGCAGAGATTGAAGCGGAGTCTCTTAGTATTGTGACGGACATCTCTGAGATCTGTAACACAGAGATGCATGCTTGCTCAACTGTGGGGAACCAACAGACATTATTCAGATTTTTTTTCATGTGTAGGTTTTAATTTCAGTGTTTTGAGCACTACCTTGCTTTCACTGGCGCTGACACACACGTGGCTGTAGTCTCGGTTGAAGGAGTGAGTGAGCAGCCGCAAACACTGTGTAAAAAGGACAGAGCTTCTGAGGTTAGAGAAGTCATATCAGATCTGAAATATCATGAAAATGCAATCTGACTACAGTTCGAGGAACATTCAGCATGGGCTTGACATGACAAAGATCATAGAACAGGACAAATCTGGCAACAAAATACAATCAAGACTGCAATTCAGTATTCACTAAGTAATGATGGCTGACCTTGACAGCGAGCTCCCTCTGCCTCTCAGTGGTGATTTCAGAGCTGAAGCTGACCTCCTGGTTGACCTCAGGGGGCTGGGGAGTCTCACTCGGCTCCTCGGTGACGCAGGACTGGAGGGACTCCTGGCCCATGAGCATTGTAGACTCCAGTTTTTCCCTCAGCAGGAGGTAATGTTTGGTCTTCTCCACCTTAATAAAATGGGAAAAAAACATACCAATCATTGACAATGTCCCTTGCTGAAATTAGATAAAGTTCTCTTCAAGCAACTTTTAGTGGAGGAAAACCATTTATTTGACAAATCCCAGTCTGGTTTCCATTAGAGAAACAGATGCTTCCAATACCATAAATCATAATATCTTATTAGATAAGGATAAGAGGACGTGGGTTAATCTCAAACTGTATGGCTCATGAATGTTTTTCTTCCTATTTTCTTTGAATCGTAACTTATTTGAATCCATCGCTGAAAAACTCTGTTTGTGCTCCTTTGACCTGTGGAGTCCCTCATGGATCTATCCTGGGTCCTGTCTTATTCTTCCTTTTCATGCTTCTCCCTTATCTGTCAGTTTGGTTGTGTCTTTTATCATTGCCTGAGAATGACATCCAATTTTATGTATTTGTGAAACCAGGTGAACTTTCCAATTTAGCTACATTACATAATTGGTTTCAGAAGATCATCGACTTGAATGTCCCATAGCTTTCTGCAGTTAAATCACAACAAAATTTTACATCTGCATTAGGTTCCCTGGTTTCTAACTCAAAGTTGAGTTCAAGAAAACACACGCTCATTTTATATTCCCAGTTGAGCTTCAAGAAACATCTTATTTGAGCTAGTCAGGTTATCAATTACCAAAAATTGCTACATTAAGCCAAGAACTGTAACACAATTCAAATTTGTAAAAAAATTCACATCGAACAAATAATAGGTGAGGAGTTGGGGCACCTTTTGTCTGCATACACTGCGATGACAGAGAGCTGGTTGAATATCTGTAAAATGTTCCTTTAATTCATATGGCATTTCTTTTAAAATTTTGGAGGTTCAACCCCAGCTCCTATAATAAATCTATAATAAAGTGTGTAGCCAAAATACAGACACTAAGAGACCCCCAAAAATGGCCCCATTGAAACTCATTAAAACCACAATATTTGATTCCCATCGTAAAATCATGGATTCTAATATATCAGGCTTTCAATCTAGAGCCCTGGCTTCAAAATTGTAATTTTTACTATTTTCCACAAGATTGAGCAATTTCTCATGTTTGCCCTATGGGGCCAATACATGCTATTTTCCTGGTTTCCACTTATTGCTGCTACATTATGGAGCACTGCAGTGTTTGATGCAATGCATCAAATCAATGTTGTTGAATCATTGAAATTTTGACAATTAAAATTTTGGCAAACAGTGCATGACAGGGCATTATGTTAACAAACTGGCATTTAAAGGGTTACAATTCTGAAAATAATGACTATTTGGCAGTTATGATCAGGACTGAAGTTGGTTAAAAGATTTAAATCTGTGAAAGTGAAAAATAATATTAATATATAATTGTTATATTATGTTTTTAATAATATATAGTTTTTTTGACACAGACATTTTTGTCCTCTAAGGACATCAGAGCAACTTTTAAAGATATGCACAAGGTTTATTAAAAGTAGCTTATGCTATAAAAGAAAAGTAACTAATGCCCTTACATCTTGAAGGAGGCTGAGTTTCTCCAGCTCCCACTGGTGGTCCAGAATAAGGCTGTCACTACGGGGCCTCCACCCAGCCAGGTTTTCCTCTCCACGGACGTAGGCCACTGAGGTGTCCAGCACCCGCCTGCGTCTCCTCTGCATACCTGGAATAGTTAGGTGCAAGGTTAGAAATGTTGCACAGGTGAGCTAAATGCAAAATTGTGACTTTGTTTCAACTCTCACCCGGGCTTCCTGCATCTGCCAGGTTACATAGGCTGACCTCATAAACTCCAGTCACACGGTTTCTAAAAGAAGAAAACAACAGAGTGCTTTATTAACAGATCACAGAAAACAGGAGCTGCATGATGTAATTCATAGTTTGAAGTTTCAAACTCACCCATCTGCCGCTCTCAGGCTTCCAGTGCCAAAAAGATTTCGGATAGAGCGGGAGGATGAGAGCTTTGTGTCTCTGGAGTAAAACACCATGCAGATATCTTTGGTTATGATTGCGGGTTGGGTGCAGTTTTCCATCTGCAAGTGATAAAAGAAAGAGGAGGGATTTATGGCATTGATCCTGTAGAGTAATTCACACATCACCTCGAATACTGTAAGAGCTATTTCTCTCATGAATGCAGGCACTGTGCTGTACCTCCAAGTAAGCTGAGAGGGTCATGTAGATCTTCTCTCCATATGGAGTGACTCGGTTTAGTAGCAGGGAGTTGTGCATGGAGCTATCCCAGGCGGCCTCGAAGCGGTAGAAAGTCCTGAGGTGATCCAAATGACAAGAAGCCAAAAAAACTAATCAGCAGTCAAAATTTAAGTCCTTCTACCTAAACAACAAATTAGCAGTCGGAGCTAAACCCCTGTCAAAGTCTGTAGACCTAACAACAGAGATGTTAAAGGGATAGTTAAGATATTTTGAACTGGGGTTGTATGAGGTACTACAGTAGATGGCGGACGGCACACCCCCAGTTTGGAGAAGCAAACAGGAGTTCCAGCATGGAGGCTAAGTAATGTACTGCTGTGGATGGGGGCATCAGCAAAACGTATTTTAGCCACCTAAAAAACATATTTGCAATATTTTCACTGCTTTACCTTGCCTCCAATGGGGAACTGAAGTTGTTATCTATGCTCTCTTCAAAGCCACTACACTCCATTGATAAAAAAACCCGCACAAATTTTACCTTGCAGAACACAGGAGATTTCTGGTCTACCGCTGCCTCGATCGGTTAGTTAGTTTGTGTTATTGTGTGACGTTGGTGTTTTAAATTAGTTTGGTAAACCAGCAACTCCTGTGTTTTGCGAGGTAAAATGACTGTTTTTGTCAAAGGAGTCTGGTGGCTTTGAAGAGCATAGATAACGGCTTCAGCTCCCTGATGTAAAGGGCTGACTGACAGCAAGGTAAAGCGGTGAAAATATTCCAAATATAGCATACACTTAAACTGATATTGACTTTTTTATGAGGCTAAAATAAATTTTTGTGCCTCCCCCGTCCACAGCAGTTCATTGCTTAGCTTCCAAACTGCGGGCGTGCCGACCGCCATCTACTGCAGGTAATACACGGACTATTGATAAGTACCTCATACAACCCCACTTCAAAATATCTGAACCATCCCTTTAACATAATAACAGTACTTCCATAATCAAAAATATTTCACATACAGAAAGAAAAAAGTCTGATTTGAAAACAATATTATGTTTTGATAAAAAATAAGTAATTATCAACTAGCATTGTACAGCATTTAAACTTAGTAAAAAAGTAGTAAGTATTCCTAACATCTCAGTACAACAAAAGTGCCAATGGAATATTGTTGCATGCAATAGGCTGTCTGAGTTGATGTACAAAACACCACAGAAAAGCAAAGAGAGCTGAGATGACTTTTAGTACAGAAAAAAGAAGGGAGGGATGAGAGACAGCCAGAAGAAATGACAGGGACAGGCAGTAATACCTATGGTCAACTCCCGAGGAAATGCTGTGAGGAAGAAGAAATCAGCAAAAGAATAGAAAGTGAGAGTCAGGAAAGTATGTTTGTGGTTGTGCTCTTGTGTGGCTGGGATGGTGTTTGTCTTTTTTTATGTTATCTCATTATATAGACACTGCTCACCAATAAAGGAGACCATTGAGAAATCCTGTGGAAGGTGCTGATTGCTTGATGCAATCTCTCATCCTGCTCTACCATTGAAAAGGTCAAATAACAGCACATGGCCGTTCCTCAAGTAAACAATACTGCTTTCTGTTACGCCTCTGATTTACTCCATACGCTATAATGTACACGATTTTTCCCATTTCCCCCGAGGGGAAATAATCACACACAGAAAGCAGTTATTCCTCTGGCCTGAATCCCGGTACAGGCTTAAATTTAAAAAAGATAATCCAAGCATGAATTGTAAAAGGAAACTAATGTTTCTGTAAGCCATTAAAAAAAAAAAAAACAGGCTGAATGGACTCTTCATGAGGTTCAGATGTTGGGCCCACTGGCCTTGGACTGAGGTGACCTTGTGGGCAAGTGAACAATGTGTCACCCAGAAGAAAGCAAACAGCAATGAACCGAGTTGACTCTGTAGAAAACTCGCTGCGACTCTGACTGAATAAAGGAGATTCAGTGCAGAGATGGCCGTTTTTTTTAAGTAATTAGCAAGTGCATTAAAACAAACACACATCACACATGCATGCACGCACACTTCTTTCCCAGTAGTAGAAAAGTGTTCGCTTACATTACAAGGAAGCAATTTCCTCTTTGCACTACACCAACATGTGCTTCTCTGCGTTTTACTACCTCCTAAAAATGCGGGAGCCAGGATTGAAGTCATGCTGCTGGCGGAACATGTGAGGTGCCGTTTGTTTCTGGAGTTTGGCAGAGTTTCAGCGTGGTACGAGATTTAAAAATATTCACAACATCGCAGCAATTTTGAGCAAAGTGCTACTGGTGAGGTAATGGGTTCACTGGATTACATTTTAATAGCTGCATTTTAATGGCGTGCCAGAGTGGGTACTGTAAATGATGTGATCCATATTACAGCGCTTGAGTATGAAGCGATGACTAGTGTTCCTGTTAATATTCTGTCGCTGTGATGGGAAGCACTCGAGAGGTAACTAACAAAATCATATCCATGGATTCAAAATATTGCTTCACTGCAAAGGTCAGCAATATGAACATAATAAACAGAGCGGAGAGAGCAGAACATGTTCAACATCTTCTGAATATTCTTGCTCAGGACAGGGTGCATCTCTTTGTTTCAAATAAACTGTGCTATTATAATAGATCATGAACACCCTCCGCTGGCAAGGACCAATACCTCTTACACATATTGATTTTTTCAGTATCACAATCATGTGGGATGTGACTTTGCTGCTTCTTAAATGTATCTGCGAATAATTCAACATCTGTAAACAATCAGGAGGAGAGAGTAAAAAAGATACTTTTTAAAAATGCCTACAACATTTTAAAATGTCTTTTCTATTCAAGAGACGAATGCAAGAGTGACCAAATATTGACTGTACACTTCCTAAAATTAGCCTTATTAGATTGTTCCTGCAGCAACTGCTGAAGAGGAAACAGAGAGTTTGATACTGGCCGCCACGACACCTCCAGCAGAGACACAGCCAAACACTCCAATGTGAAGCAAAGCGAGCCATGCAGACCCTGTCCATCATAAACCTGAAAACAGCTGAAACACACACACCCAGCGCAGCAAGAGAACCAGGGGACATGCACAACCACATCCCTCACTTCTCACGGGGGGGAGAAAAACAAAGAGGCACAGATGAAATGCTGACAGTAATGGAAGAGTAGGAGAGAGGGTAATGAAATTACGGGAGGCTGAATGACAGGATGTAGAGGACGTTAGAAAGATGTTTGTGTAACTTAAGAGCATGAGAAGAGAGGCAAAATAATATACCTAGGCATGTCCGAATCAAGAAACTGTCTGCAAAAGCAAAAAACAACATTCCGTTAGTGGACTGGAGGGAGAAAAATGTTAGCATCCATATATACCTTGATGTTAGTCTCTGCAAGACTGAGCGGAGCCCACACTGGACCACCGCCTGACCCGCTGCTGAGCCCTTAAACCAAATTCTTGGCCATTGAGGCCATAACAGGACAAACATTGAGGGTTGAAAACCCTAAGGGTGCAGCACCACGGTCAAAAGAAGGCTGGTCGAGCAGGGCCACAGGACAGTGCTGCGTGGAGTGTTTAGTTGCTTAAAACTCAGTAAGTAAACCCAGGTCTGGATGGTGATGCTGCTGGTATTGTTAGGCTTTTTGGAGAGTGGTTTGGGAAAGCAGAGGGATTAAGCAATGAGCCAAAAACAGAGGATCATAAATTAAATGGCAAAAAGACTTTACTGTTTTAATAAATTGAACTCAGATAGTATAATAATTTTGGCTAAAGTAACCTACATTAGTAGAATATATAATATACACTAATATTTTACCATACAATACATTGTAAATATACTGTGAGGACATACTGTATGATACATGTTACCACTTAAGAGTTATTGTGCCACCATACAGTGGTGACGTTAATGGTAAATGATTTTCGATGTTAAAAGACAAACCAGTGAAGAGTTAATAGTGTTTGTATGCCAGTAATTACTGTATTTTTTTGAATAAACATGTAAACTTCATAACATATCTATTGTTGCCAAAACACAAGTCCTCATTATGGAGGCGCCAGTCTTAAAAGAAACCTACTGTCCTCTACTGGCTGGCTGCAGAACAGCATGCAACATTACACACCACCAAAATGTACTTGTGCCTCACTTGGGACATTCTTTGGTTGTGTTAATGCCTATGGCAACATTTTGGCCTCATCTCCTATGATAAGTCTGTCATAAACTGTGTATCCAAAATACAGACAAAAATGTCCTCATTGAAACCTATAAAAAACACAATTACCACAGCCAGTGCAGCATAATTCAATGCTAATCATTGACATGCTCCAGATTGTGAAAGAAATATTTCCCATAGCATTTCATATACAGAAAACAATACATTTTAATGTTGAAAAACAAAAGTGGCATTATGTAAAACAACTAAAACTAGGCATTTAAAGAGTTAAAGTCCTGAAAATTTGTGAATATTTGGTAGTTATGATCAGGACTGATGTTAGTTACCAGATTTAACTTAGTGAAAGTAGAAAATAATATTATATAACATTTTTGTCCTCTAAGGACATCACATCAACCTTCAACCGCACAAGATCAAGGCCTATCTTGATCCCCAGGATGTCAAAGTCACAAAGAACTAAATAGTTTATTTTGTCCTGCAGTTAATTTTATGATGTTAGTAAAACTTTATGTGTTCATTTTAGTATGATATGAGCAATGCCATTAGTCTGGTGGGTTGTTGTTTCCTGTAGTGGTGAGTATCTCCCTGCTATTCTACAAACTAGGCTGTAATCACACAACAACCAGAAACACCATTTTTAGGGCTTCAAATTAGACAGTACATGATAAAAAGAGACTTCTTTTGCATTGTTATGTCCAGTCTGTGATTCTTAAATATCAAAAGTTTTTCAAGGGATTCAACAAAGTGATGATGGAATGTTGTATTTCCAATGTATGGCATCGTATCAAGTCCAAATACAGACAGTTTAAGGTTTGTTAGTGGTTTCACACTACGCAGTGACATGCTGCTGGAGTTAGAAAGACATGCATTTTAATTTCATATTGGTGTGCTACTGTATTAATACAGTACTGAAGTCCTGCTCGTTCAGCAGTGAGATACAGTAAATTGAGGGTGCTTGGTTAAAATGAGTGGCTCTTGAAGTCTATAAGCAGGTCAGTAATGGGTTAGTAGATCTATTCATTGCTGAGAGATGAGACGAGTTAGAAGTGAGCTGATAAACAAGGTGAGATGCAACATAGAGGTGCAATGATCAAACAAACAAAAAGCACAGATTAACACCAAGGAGGGTCGCACAGCCAGCATGGACAAGTGAATTCAAAAGAAAATAACTCTTTGATTCACTTTGCTCATGGTCACTCTGGATGTTTTATGTGTGGCCTCCTGCAATTAGAGAGAGGAAACTATACTCATGCAGACAGAATATTAAAAATAACCCAAGAACTTGCTGAGGTTTGTTCTAACATTCAAGTTGTGCCTCTTCTGCCATGCTTTTTGTGGACAAGTACAGCTGGTTCACTATGCCGTGTGCCGTGTTCCAGTGTAGGAGCTGTCGCGACAGCAATAAAGTGAGGCCACTGGAGAGTGAGTATCCTGGGTCGGCCTTCGGCAAACATCCACTTTGCCGAGCTTTCAATGAAAATATTATTATTTAATTATGATTGTTAAAGAATAGTACAGAAGCCCTGAGAGGCAAGTGAGACAAAACTATTCTGGTGATCCATTTTCTAAGTCTGATCTAAATAGTTTTCTGTCCTGTGTTTCTGATTTAAGAAAAGGTGGAAAAAAAGATATCTTTCTAAATAAGATAAAACATGCAAAAAAGAAAAAGGTTTGGCACGTGTTTTTGTTGTTGTAATACTCTACTTTTGAGCAGATGAGGCTTACGTCCACCACTACCCAATGTCTAAATAGTACTAAAAGCAATTATGTTTTCTTCCAACTAGTAAGTGAAAATAAAGTAACTTAGTCATAAACATATAACATATAAACATATAAGTCTTTTTTTTCTCACTTTCCTCTAAGGGCTTCTGTTGATAACGCTGTTGTTCAGAACTATACTGTGGTTTCCAAATTCAGCAAAGCTGCCACAACCTTAGAATAAACAAACATATATGTGGCCACAAATATTGAATTCCATCAACCATACATCTTGAAAATCTAATAAAACCTACAAAAGATGGGCTGGCCTGGTGTTATACTCCATTTGCAAAGATCTGACTGTTTACATCAAATGTCTACACCAGTACGTACCGGTCATCTCGCATGGGCCGGACATACCCAGCAGACAAGATGTTGAGAGACAGAATATTGGGGTCAATGATGGTCTCATCAGCTTCAGGGCTGTTGCGGAGACGACCTAGGAAGGCACACGTGCCTCAGTTAGAACAGCTCATACACAATGTAATATAACTGTCGGTGTGATGTTTGGTGTACACGATAAGAAAGCCTAAAAAACCTCAACTTACCCACAACAAGCTCACGGATGTCCTTCCATTCCATGTCACCTCCTGACTCGTGTACAATAGTTACAGTGATTCTTCTCTGAAGCCCCTGTGGTTGTCAAGAAAAGACAGACAAGAAAGAGAAAGAGGTGTGGTCAGGATCAGCTCATTAAAAATATTCCAAATATTCTATTTGCTCACAGTGTGATTGACATACCTGGTGCAGTAGGTATGTGCCATGGCAAGGCATTCCTCCTCTGTGGTCCACCACTGCAGGGATGTAGCTGGGAAGACACAGATGAAAACAAGCTTCACTGATGTGGTCATGTGCCAGTGATCAACAGTGCTGGAGACATTTGGTCTAAAGTTTTTCAGGATCATTATAACTATTCTACAGAAAACATGAGAGACAAGTGAGAAAATTTTTTTTTTGGTGATCCACTTTCTGAGTCTGTTCTAAATAATTCCTTCCTTTTTTCTGTGAAACAGGTGAAAAGAAAACGTTTTGGCCGGTGATCTTTTGTTGTTGTTGTTGTTGTTGTTGTCTTGGTCATTTTGGCCACAAGAGGCTGAAGTGCGCCACTACCCCATGTTCTGTCACATAACTTGTTAACAAAGAATATACATCCCATGTGTTTAGAGTGCAAGGAAAGATTAAAACATGAATGCTTTCATTACTGTTTAGAACATGGGGTGGTGGTGCACTTCAGGCTCGTGTGGCCAAAATGAGCATTATAACACCAAACAGAAAGATTATCCTGGCAAAACCTTTTTTTCCCACCTGTTTCACAAATGAAGAAAACAATTTAAAGAACTTATAAAGATTATCCTATCAAAACCCATTTTCACCTGTTGTCAGGACAGACAACTATTTAGCTCAGACTTAGAAAATGGATCACCAGAATTTTTTTGTCTCACTTGCCTCTCAGGGCTTCTGTACTATTCTTTAACAATCATAATTAAATAATAATATTTTCATTGAAATCTCGGCCAAATCATTTCAAACTGGATGTTTGCCAAAGGCCGACCCAGGATACTCACTCTCCAGTGGCCTCCAGCTCGCAGATCTCAAAGAACACCATGAGATCATATTTGCAGTGACAGGGTCCCGCCTGCGGGCGGGTCATAGCTGTCAGCTTGGTGGCAGGTACTGTGTTGAAAAAGGAGATAGAGAGTGTAAGACAGGTCGAGGGTAGACACAGAGCAGACTAGTGGCTAACATCGGGGAGCTGCTCTAAACCTACAAAGGAGAGAGAAGGGGAAGAAGAAGAAAGGAAATCAGTGATGCAGGGAAAGAGAGGAACCACTTAGTCCAGTAGAAGGAGCTCCGTTCCTTCAGGAGTTTTATAGGCAACACTGCAGACCTCTCTCAAAAGAATACCAGTAAATTTCCTTGTTACCTTATTCTGGTTCAGGTTTCTATTCATAAACCCTTACTAGCAGTGGCTTTGAAAGACAGATCTGTGTAGTAACAAATAGACCCTGTGCATAAGGAATGCATACGCACAAACTCCTTGAACAGTATCGATGTTATTGGTCGTCATTGTTTTGTAGGAAATGATTAAATCTTGTCTGACTGTGATTCATAACAGCATTCCTTCAATTTAAGGTAGTTCCCCAAAAGGAGCTAAGAGAGAGTGCATTAAAAAACATGCACATGCAGTTTAGCCCACGCTCAAGCAAACATAATATAAAGTACATTATAAATATTGTACGTAGTATTTTATATGTCTTTTGCACATATATATTTGCACAATGTAGAAATCATGTATACAGTATGGCCTATGTATTGTAAGGTATATAATGTATTATAGCTTTCAAATGTAATTTTCTTTATTTTGTTATATTTAATATTTCAAATTCTTCTTTAGCTGTTTCCTGCCTCTTTGTTTCTTGTACTGCTGCAACATGTGAATTTCCCCTCTGGAGATCTTATCTTATCTATGTAATGTATACAGTGTAATGTACAGTATATTTAACATTTCCAACTACTGTAGCAGAAAGGCACCGTGGTCCAGTTCAACAAGAGCTCATAGAGGGAACTGCAAGGAGAATCCACCACACACACACACACACACAGTACACCAGAGAGCCAATCCAACTGAATCCTGACACAAGAAAACTCCTTTTTTATATCAAATTTCATTTTTTAAGTATTACAGCTTCTGATAGATAGTGACCAGAAGTAACATTATGATTATGACACAATAGGCCCCTGGGCACAGACATGCATACTGTCTGAGCAAGACACACAGACTTTGTGGTTGTTTAGACTCTTTTTGTTGTTGTTTTGTCTCTTTATGATCGTTTTAGTCTCTTTGTAGATGCTTTGTGTCTATTTGTAGTCATTTTGTGTCCATTTGTGTTTTTCTTTTTGAAACCCTTTTCATAGTCGTTTTGAGTCTCTTTCTGTCTCTTTGCAGTTCATTTGCATCTCTTTGTAGTTGTTTTGGTCTGTTTGTAGTATTTTTGTGTCTCTGTTGTCTTTTTATGTTTCTTTCACCTTTCTGGTAGGTCATGTCTCTTTGAGTGACATTTTGTAGGTGAAGGCCAGGGGGGCCCTTGATAGTTTAGGCTCCTGGGCCTGGGCCCCTTCATTAATCCTTCCATGAGTAACTGTAATACAAGCTATAAAAGATGATAATCATTATTTTATTTTTTGTGACACTCCCTCTCTACAGGAAGGTCATGTCACAGTGTCAGTTACAGAACATCAACCCAATTGTTGAAAGGACTTCAGTGTTAGGTTTCAGCAGTACTTCAGCAAAATTGATGCTGGTTGTCACAGTAGCTTGAATCGCTACACAAAAGCTGTGTTCTTTGAATAGTTGTCAATTCATTGATTGTAATGTGGCATGGCAACAGTTACTTGATTTAGAGTATCTTTTTAAGTCACACCAAGATAAACACTTGATGTAAAAAGGCTTTCAGTCACAGGATTCTCTTGGATCTGACATCAAAAACCAACCCGGCTTCTGAGCTTTAACAACTGAACAGATAGAGGTGGGCGGAGCTGTCAGCTGTGCTTGCTCGTTTGCTTCCAGTAAGAAGGAAGCAGCCAAGCCAGCGGCAGACAGTGCATGGCCTGACAACGAGTCCACCAGCGCCCCATTGAACACGTCTGGGACCAGGTATCGGATCAGGTCCAGCGATTTCTCCCGCTCCGGCGAGGTGTCCGAGTCCACTGCTCACACCCAACAACATGAAGCTAAGATGACATGACTTGAAGAGAGACCAGTACAAAGACAATACAACATAAATAAATGGTGGAACTCAAGCAGAGTAGCTCTGCGAGGAGTTTTTTTACCTGGTTTGGACAGAGGCATCACTCGTGGAAACTGTCTTCTGCAGGGACGTAGTGGACTGGTAGTGAAAATAACATTCATGTGTCATTATATGAAAACACATTGTATCTTTGTCTGTGCAGTAAATCAGACTTCATAACCAGGTACCTGATGACGTCTTTACAGAGAGGAAGGAAAGGCTGTTTCTGGTAGTGTCCAAACACTTCAAACACAATTGGCTGAGTCTTGATGTAGTCGACAAAGGATTTAGTCACTTCAACAGCAATCTATAAAAACAAGACAGTGACGTTAAAGCACTTCACCTATCGCAACCTCACAGCTCATCATTGTACAGACTGGCTGACACTTCTTACATTCTGCACATGGTAGAAGCCAAGAGGGGGGCCGCGGCCTGTGTTTTTTAGGGGTTCAGTGGAGAAGGCCTCATCATGACGGTGGATGAAACTGAAATTAATCCAAAATGCATAAATTACATGTGAAACTGTAAAAAGGATCATGATAAATATTGACAAATCATGGGGAAAATGTACAATGTAAACATTTTTGATGAACTACTTACTTGAACTGGCAGAAGATGTCAGCATATTCTGCAGAGATGCTGGAGGCTTGCAGGACAGTCACCCTGAAGGTAAAAACATTACCAATCCTCAGGTGCTCCTGAGCTGTGTCGAGCGGGCCGTCCAGACTCTTCAGTGGATTCTCGGGCTCATCGGCACCAGCTGTGAGGAACGCAAAATAAAAATCAGACACAGGTTAAAGCTGGCATGCCGAGTAGTCGAGCTGATTGTCAGTACACTCAGGGGCAAATTCACAAAGAATGGACTGCGGCCGCTGATAACACCGTGAGTTGTGCATCACTTACAAATGCTATCTTCCCCGTCCAAAGGTCCGATTCACAAAAGATATTGCGAAAATGATATTACAGCGCAAACACGGCCATACACTTTTGCAGCTGAGTGCAATTTGCCCTTCTTTTGCGGAGGGGGAAAACTTTTTTTTTAATTATTTGTTCATATAATAACCTTATTTTTCATTGATAATTTGTTCTCTTTTTTTCAACATGTAGGGGAGCTTTATTAATTTATGTTTCATGACAAATCTATCATTGCATCCCAAAATACATGGAGCAGGACGACGCCTTCGCCAGGCTCCAATCACTGCTGCCATGATCAGTGGAAAGCCTGGGTGCGAAACACCTTATAAATGCGCTTCAGTTACCATCTACTCTCAGAAGATGCTAATAATATTGAATATATTAAAAGGGGCCAATTTTGCCCCAAATGTATGCATATTACCTGATTTAAATACGTGCAAATAGCACTCAAGCACTGAGACGCTATTTGCTTGGCAGCGCAGTTAGAGGTGCATCTCACCCTTTGTGAGTGGCTTTCTTTTTGTATTATTTGTGCAGGTTTAGCAGCTGCAAAATACGCCCAGACCTTCTGTGAATTTGCCTCTCAGTTGTTTTCTGGCACCATGAACGATGAATAAATGAAGTCTGTCGTGGATTTGAGGCACTGACTTGGGCCAAGTATCAACTGCTCCCTGTTTTGACCGACAAGCTAAGTCCATCGTGAGTCTTTAATGCAGAAAGCATCAGTCTGGCAGCCAGGTGTGCCAGATTTAGGCTACTGTTGGGCCAAGTGGGACACTACACACAAACACACCCTCTCAAACACACAAAACATGCATCCATTCACTCATAAAACACGATTACCCGCACATGTGTTATTGTTGACCTCATCAGCTGAGGGTCCCAGTTCTGCGTTCTGCCCCTCCCCCTCCACGATACGAAGTTCCTCCTGTGAAATCCCTGAGCGGGACAGTCCTACAGAGCAGGACTCGGACTGGAACTGCAAAAGCAAGTTGCAAAGCAGCCTGGTTAGCAGTTTAGAATATCACAGGTGAATCTTGTATGGTCTACGTATAGAGATTTTCTCTACCTTTTCATATTGCTGATCCTCAAATGAGATTTTGGCAGTGCCTGACTGCCTCACTCCTGAGCCGTAGTCGGGAGCTTCCTCATCAGCTGGAGGAAAACACAAAGCACCTTCACTTCACTCCCTCGAGAAGTCACACGCAGCCTTTCCTTTCAATCCCTTCATGCCTATTCATCTCAACAACGGTGAGGCTGAGGATCCGAGCCTTACCTGATATGGCCTGCACCGCCACTCGGAGGAAGCCCTTCACTTCGCCCTTCTCGCTGACGATGGCCACTCGGTGAACGAGAGGAACCGGGTACAGCAGGTTGCTCAAATAAACAAAAGCTCTGGATAGGAGGCAGACAGAGCGAGAGAGAGATGTTAAAAGATTAAAAACAACGAGCTAAGGAGATGGCTGACACTTTCATAAAATCTTATTGGACTGGACAACAGAACACAGAGCTGCAAAGCAACCAAACAGAAGCTGGGACTGCTCTTGCGATGGCCATGGCTTCCCTTTACTATTGCTTTGTGGGGGCTTTTCCTCACCTCTATAAATAAGGACATTATCAAGACAAGTATGGGTCTCATGCAGTATTGCTCAACTTTTGTATAGTACTGATGAAAGCTTGGTGAGGCTAAGGAGCATGTGTGTAAGGGTCAACTTTCAATTCTTTAAATGACTGCAAAATATTGGAAACCAGCTCACTACTAAGCTGGACAACAGATTATTTACTCATGAGCAATGAATTCCATTCCTGAAATAATGTTTTTTTGCCTTGCTTAATGATAATATGCTACTGCTCAAAGATGTGCATCAATATGAAAATACTCAAATGTACAGAGCCAAAATGAGCACTTGATGCACTTTGTATTTGCATTAGATGTGAAAATACTTCAGGGGTAGTGACAAAGACTGGAAATGTTCCTATTTCATGGTTTCTCACTCTCTAGTTTTAAGCTAAAATACTTGATCTTGCAGTCAAGGAACACATTTTCCACAAGCTAATAGGGGTAGACATTTAAGGGTGACGAGTGTAAAAAGGGAGAGGCTTATGACAAGATTGGTGAGGTGCAAAGAAGGCATGCTCAGGACAAAAAAGGTGAACAAAAAATGCTCTCAACTTCTTGACTTAAATGAATCAAAAGCAAATGGAACACAAATCATCATACGGAACATGGCTCAGCCTGAATAAAAAACTGCCAACAGCTTGATATATTGTATGCTACACCAAAAAAAACAACGAATGACATCAGAAATCAAAGTGCACCTCCTGGGTCGAAAGTGCTAATTTGTGCAAAAGAGGGCACTAGTTCATCATCAGACGTATTCAAGTAAAAAATTGACAAAAAAGGTCAAAATGAAAAGACTTGTGCTCTGGCATGCCTAAAAGAGACAGCTGCAGTAGAAACCAGCTCTTTCATCTTGAGATTTTGAGTCTTCCTTGAACACCACTTTGCTATTTCATATGAATCATTCATACTTATTCAGGTTTCACAGCATGGGGAGAACATTTCGCTGTGGGTTCCTGTGTTATGCAAATCAGACCTGAATATTACTCCATGAGACATGTCAGTGCTTTGGCGAGTGAATGGTCTTCTGTAAAAGCCACAAATGTGCTTTTAGCCACACATAAGTGAGACATACACCTCAAGCAGCTGTTGAGCATCAACTTTGCTTGAATTTCCATGAAAACAAGTGGACTGACCCCACCCTATGCTGACTTAAAGGACTTGTTTTGAATTGAAATATGTAGGGAAAGCATTTTGCCTATGTTAGTGTGAAAAAAAAAAGGAAAAAAAAGAAAGTTAAGCAACAGTCAAATTTGATGGGATTAAAGATAGAAAGCAAAGGATAAACCTTGAAGCCCAGAAATGTCTACTCCGGTGTCAACTCACTATCATGTTCATGAAATCTGTGTAGTGGTTTGACATTTGAGAACATTTGTGTCTCAAACATGAGACACAGTAACAGTGACAACTGAGACAGGAAATAAAAACTAAAGTGGCGAGCTTGACTTGGTGTTCTAAGCAAGCAGGAAGTGTTTAAATGTCTGATGACTGTAGAGATGTCTGCCTTCTCTCCAGTATAATGGAACTAGAAGGCACTCGGCTTGTTATGCGCAGTGCCAAAAAAATACATTTGAAAAACTTAACAGCAATGTCACTTTCCAGAAATCATGACGTGGTTACTCAAGGCAATACACAGACCTTGTTGTGAGCGGTTTATTTTCTTTCTTTCCTTCTTCACCCCCCAAACCGTATCACCGCGGAGAAGGAAGCGTGCATCCACACATGGACGAGAGGCTTGTGCCTATGACAGCGTGAGATGTCCGCCCCGGTTGTGCTAGCTCAGGTGACCTCAGGAGATTCTCTCGTCCATGAGCACACTTCCTTCTGTGCGGTGATACGGTTTAGGGGGTGAAGAAAGGTCATGATTTCTGGAAAAACACATTTTTGTGCACCACAAGTCGAGTGCCATCTAGTTTCATTATATTGGCGAGAAGACAGACATCTCTACGGCTGATATCGCAAACACTCTGCAACTCGCACCAAAACAATCTAGATTGATAAACAGCACAACAGGTAAGAGCAAAAATATGTATTTTTGATTTTGGGGTGAACTGTCCCTTTAAGATTAAATTCCCACATTAGTTTTTTAAATCTCCACTAAAGCTATCCAACTGAAATGTCTCCAATTCAATGTTGATATTACAACTATACTATAGCTTACTTGTCCTAATTGGACAGTGCAATGTAAAATGTCTGCAAACCAGAAAAACCCTGACATCTGTCTCTGTATTGTGTACTGCGTTTTCAAAAATGTAATGCTGATGTCTATTGGGGGAATCAGACCCCATGTCTCAGCGTGAAAGAGCTAGTTTCCTCCACCAGCATGCTCCCGAAACCTCACCAACCTTCCCACTACACTGAATAATGGTGAGCGGTCGTAAAAGGGATCCTGGCCTTCGCCGGAGCCACGGCAGAGCTCTCCCTCATCATCATATCCATCATCATCATCATCATCATCATCATCATCCTCTCCCCCGAGCTCCGAGCACGGATCGTCCAAAAAGATATCATCGTCCAGGTCCTCAAACTCCTCCAACTCCTCCTCCTCCCCTCGACCCTCCCGCTGCGGGTCAGCCAGCTCAGTAATTTCAGAGTTGGAGAGGGTCGGGGATGGGGTAGGGTCACTCATGCGCTCGCTCATGCATGTGTTGAAAATGGGGTTTCTGGTGCAGCCAGAGACATGGGAACTAGGTTAGAACAGTTAGATAGAAAGCACACACTTGTTCAAACAAGAGGGGCGGCTTTCACTGCCTGTCTTAGTATGTACAGTGGAGACACAGAGAACTGCGACGGAGTATTAGGGCCATTGTAGGTAAAAAATATATATAATTACAGGGGAGGGGGGGTTATATTCCGAGAAAAAGTCAAACATTCACAAGAAAAAAACTCAAATATCGTCTGAGATTATAGTCATACATTTGGTTTTGTCAAGGAACCACATTCCCTTTGCAAAGTTGGATGAACCTCATCACACCACAGCATGTAAACGGGGAATGCCACACGTTAGTGGCAGTTAGTGGAGGTGCAACAGTGTGGAATATCCTTCATCTCTCCATTGAGTTGTAGTTCCTGATGCACAAAAGCTATCACTATGTTGTTTTCTTAAACAGGCCTGATTCAGGGCAATGTCTCTTCAAAGTGTGGATGCTTAAGAAAATGTGGTGATTCTGGGATAAAATCAAAGTATAATTTCATAATACACACAATACACGGTGTCTGTGGTGATGATTGATCCAACATTGCAATGTGAAGTAAATGTGGTTCCGTGATTAAGAATAACAAACACAATTTTTCTGAGTTTTTTCTCAGAATATTATCCCCCTCCACTGGCTCCTTACATTTGTTTGTACCTACAATCAACCCAATGCGCTGTTGCAGAGAAAAGATGAGGCCAGAAGAGCTACAAAGGTTGTAAAGTGTATTTAACCGACATTGCTGTGAGTGCATATACAGTACTTAAGTGTGCCAGGATCATGGAGATGATGACTGACACCCTGTAGAAAAAAGATGAGCTTCCACAGACGGCAGTCACTTCCAGGTATCACAGGAGCCAGATATGGTTAGGCAAAGGTTGGATGATCGTATATAGATGTGTTATGTATTTATTCAAAGCCCTTAGAGATCACCAAGTCTGTCTTTGGTGGGTGGTGGGAGGTGTTGTTGTTCATTTACTTGTTTTTTTTATGTATTCATAACTGCTGCTGTATCTGCTGTATGAATACTAAACATATATATTATACCTAACACTATACACTTTAATACATATTTTAAAGTATGTTTTTTTTTTTTTTAAATTCATTCTTAGAACTATACCTATATTATACATTATACACTCATCATGGCTGTAACTGCTTGTGTTAAGCCTATATTAAAATCAGTGTTACAATACACACTCCAAATAAAACTGAAACTAAACTGCCAAATCCAACTTCAGTTGATTGCTGAATTATAATTTGTCTGGGGAACTACATTCTAGTCAGTAATACTCACTTATTGAATAGAAAAAATATATAATCGAAATTAACTGACAAACAACATATTTCAAGGCGACATTTTTCAGATTACTGCCTCATCATTTTTGCTTGTCTTGCATAAGATACATGTCATTAAAGACTTGATGCTGAATATTATGTAACAGGGCCATGACACTGTGTGTAGGACCGATTTGAGAGAGAGAGAGAGACAGAGAGAGAGACAGAGAGAGACAGAGAGAGAGAGACAGAGAGAGGGATACAGAGAGAGAGAGAGAGAGAGAGAGAGAGAGAG